>VWPV01030518.1:821-34380 GCA_013389885.1 Geococcyx californianus | reverse complement strand
GATACTGTGATTCTGTGATACAGCCCATTCTGTGATTTTATGACCATGGTATTGTAGAAAATAAAAGATTTGCTTTTAGTGTTGGTGTTAGGGGTGTATTTATTTCTGTTCACACATGTGGATGTTTATGCAAAAAGGTCAAGGCCAGCCAGTATGAATCCTTTAGTAACAAAACTTCTGTGGCAGCTTGATCCCTTCTTTCCTTCCAGTATTTTCGTGATGGGCAGATAGCAGGAGGAAAGTGGGGAAAAAAAAAACCCAGCCAAACAATGTACTTTAATTATAATATAACAATGTTAATGAGAAATTAATTAGCATATCATTTGCAAAACGGAACACTGCTTTTCTTCCATTTTCACTTTTCTGGGGTTGTTAGGGTCTGTGATGCTATCAACACTCATGTCCAATCTCGTTAAAATTGCAATAACTCTTGAGAAACAATGACTTACCTCCCCCCCCCATATATGTAGATTAAGAGGGGCTGATACCTCTCAAGGTCATGCAGTTCTTCTGCTGCGTAATTCTAGTTTGCCTGTTAAGAAAGGGTATGTATATACGAGACTTTCCTCACCCTGAAATACCTTCTTCCTGACTTCTGATCATGAAAGAGGTTTACCAGATACAACCATAGATAGTCAAGGTTTTTAAAGGGTCCACAATCGACATTTCTTTCCAGACCACCTTGGTAATTGATGGTAATAGGATATTCGGTGTCCTTTCTACCAGACTTTGGCTAGTTCCTACATAATATTAGGAAAGATCAGTTCCCAGAAGCAAAATGGACTGTTTGGTTTGCTTGGAATAAATCCAGTAGCCTGAATTCATACCTATCCATGCGGCAAATGCAATCTCAGAGTGTGGTGGTGTTTCTTTCAGTGATAACCTTAGGAGGGAAGGGATGAAAGATCGAGTAGGAATAGACTGCTTAGTTTTGTATGGACCTGTAAATATTGAACAACCCATAGAATCATATAGCCTCAGGTTGTGCCTGGGGAGGTTTAGACTGGATATTAGGAAGAATTTCTTTACTGAAAGAGTGGTGAAGCATTGCAAGAGGTTGCCAAGGAAAGTGGTGGAGCCTCCGTCCCTGGGGGTGTTCACAAAGCATATAGATGTAGCACTTGATGTGGTCTGGTACGCACGGGGGTGTGTTGATGGTTGGACTTGATCTCCCTGCCTAGGGAGGTGGTGGAGTCACCATCCCTGGAGCTGTTCAAAGAGAATTTGGATGAGGCACTTAGTGCCATGGTGTAACTGACAAGTAGGAGTAGGTGTAGGTAGTAGGTGTAGGTGTTGGGCCATAGGTTGGACTCGATGATCTCAAAGGTCTCTTCCAACCTTACAATACCGTGATACTGTGATACTGTGATACTGTGATCTTCGAGGTTTTTGCCGACTGTAGTGATTCTGTGATTCTGTTTCTGTGATATATAGAGAGCAGCCAGCCTTTTCTCTAAACACTCTAAAAAAACCCATAGCATACCAATGCACATCTACCTTTACTTTGCTGACCAGGAAATGAAAAATTGATACCAAATTCATATCCCTTTCCTAAAGCAACCTTCAGCCTAAAACCTGTCTCCTCCCAACAATTGTTCTCACCTGTTTTTCTATGCAGGCGTCGTTAAAGAGTACTTCATGTAGGAATCCACAGAGAACTTGTAACTGGGTAGCAGAGCAGGGCCCTTCACTGTGCTGAGGAGTTTGCCTTTAGACATCGAAGCAAATGCAAGTCACGTCCTCAAGGTTCAAGAGCGTGAGGCACCAAATCAAGGTCCCAGAGCTCATGTGTTCTACTCCATCCGTGTTGCTCACAGCCAGATTGGCGAGCAGCGATGCCTACGCTTCGGGCAGCTGGGCTGAGGTTGGATGAGGCAAGATGAGGGATAAGCAGCTGGGAGGAGATAAACCGTATTGAAGACTCCTCAAATCTAAGCCTTTGAGCATGTTCTGATTTCAATCAGCTTCTTGCAGCTGTTCACACTCCCTGGAGCCCCTCAGACGCCCTATGCAGGGAGTTTTAAGAAACATAAATCTTGCTGCAGGAGAGTAGGGGCAGCACACTCTGTCCCCAGACACTTCTGCTGACTTGAGACAGCTCAGAAGGTCCTGGACGTGCCTCCAGGTGCATTTCTTGAGGATCGTGTGGGTAAAGTTGCAGGTCTGCACCTGCAGTTGTTTCTTCTAGGTACGTTTCAATTTCACTTTAATAGGGAATAAAACATCCTGCTACCACTCAAGTTTGCCTTTGATTGCCTTTTATTCTTTACAAATAAGTAGTAAATGTAAATACAAGTTATCTAACATGCATAAAAGTATAAAACATCCTGAAAAGTTAAAATTTCACTCCTGCACAGCTCTTGCCATGGACACCACTTCTGATCTCAGCTCTGCCGGAGTGTTAGACAACTGAGTTGTTGCAATCCAGACATTTCTTTTCAGGCCTTAATTATCTGTATTTGTATTAGTCATATGTAGCTAAAAACTCACAAAAAGTGTGAATGAATTCAGAACCAAAACGTTAGAACAACCCTGGGGCTAGGTTGCTCCTTCCATAGGAGGGAAGGGGAAAAGCATGGACAGAGAAAGGCTGTGGGGACACTGAGAGAGCCCAGCACAGCAAGAGTGGGAAAGCAATTGGGGTTCCCTCCACAGGGAACAGATTCTGAAATAATTAACACTACCCTTGGGGAGGGTTTTTAGGGTTGCTGTGATGCTTTTAGATCCTGAAGTAGGATATCTGTCATATAGAAACACAGAGTCATTAAAGTTGGAAAAGACCTCTAAGATCAATTCCAACCATCACCCCACCACCACCGTGCCGACTAAACCATGTCCCAAAGTGCCACATGCACACTTATTTTGAACCCCTCCAGGGAAGGAGACTCTACCACTTTCCTGGGCACCCTCTTCCAATACTTCTCTACTATTTCAGTAAATAGTTTTTTCCTGATATTCAAACTAAACCTCTACTGGTGCAACCTGAGGCCATTTCCTCTCTACCAATCACTTGTTACTTGGGAGAAGAAACCAACACCCACTTCAGCAGAACTTCTTTTCAGGTGGTTGTAGAGGATAATAAGGTTTTCTTCTCAACCTCCTCTTTTCCAGACTAAACAGCACCAGTTCCCTCAGCCACTTGCTCCCCCTTGCCCTTTGGATCACTCTAAATACTTTTGGTCTTTATCATCTTTCCTTGAGCATCTGTCACGGTTCACTCTCAGGGATGAGGTGCAAAGCCAGATGAACCTTTGATTTATTCAGTTTGTCTGTCCCACTCTCCAAATGTGCATTGTGTGCTGATTAAGAATGTTTTACGCAGTCATTGCTTTACAGCCCTCTACCTTGGCTTGAATGCCATTTCTGGAGTCTCGTTGAGGAAAGCCCTTTGCAGTTCCACTGGAGTTCTCTTGCCACAGGGAGGAAAGGAGAAAAGGTCCTTCCTGGCCTTCTGGGATTTGAAGTGCCTAGGCTGATGTAACAAGAGTCTTTCTCAATTTTGCAATAAAAGCCAAGAGATGTATTTTTGGAAGACGGAAGTTTCTCTGAGGGCATCCTGCAGAACAGATTTTAACAATCACTTAACAGAATCTCCTAAATTAAATTTCAGATTAAAAACCTCATGGAAATTAAACTGATAATCCATGCATTAAAACCAAAATAAATCAGACTACTTGAAAAGAAGTTTCTAAAGAGGAAATCACAGCCTTCCATCTCTAATCTGTGAGTTATTGATATGCTGGTGGAGTGGGGCTGCAACTTCTGATCACAGAGCAATTCTCTGTTCTCCAAGGTTCTCAAACCTTGACAGGCTTCAGAGACCTGTGCGAACTTCATGAAGTTCAAGAAGACCAAAGGCAAGGTCCTGCACCTGGGTTGGGGCAATCTCAATTACAGGCTGGGTGGAGAATGGATTCAGAGTAGGCCTGAGAAGAGACTTGGCAGTCCTGGTGGATGAGAAGCTCAACAGGAGTTGGCAATGTGCGTTTGCTGCCCAGAAAGCCAGCTGTGATTGGCATAGCCACTCACTGTCCTTGCATTCCTACTGTGTGCCAGCTCTTCCACGTCTCATGATTTTTGGACAGCCATCTCCAGGAATTACACAATGGGTGGATATTTCCAGATTTTCTAGTCCTGACGTTGCGGACAGTTTGTCAGGGTCCCTGTAACTTCTGGCAGTTACACCAACGAGTCTTTTCTGTTTCAGCCTGAACTCAAATGAATTTTAAAACTGTCAAATCCACTTTGAGCAGATTGATCTTTTCCTGCCCTACTCAACTTTCAAGGAATATCATTTGGAGTTATTACAGAACCTGTATCACCCCTGCAGCCTATTGAAACCTGCCATCACCTTAGCCAGAACATATTTAAATTGAAGAAAATATTAACTTGTGCCCTACGGGTACTCAGAGACTTTTGTGAGTAGGATTTTAAACCATGAGGCAGATTTTTTACAGTGAATGCGGTTCCAGTGGGCTTAGAAGAAACCTTAGACTGGGGGGATATGCAGGGCACAATGTTCCGTACAGACACATAGGTTCAGCCACAGCAAACTTAGGTCAGGTAGTAAAGTTTGCAACAGGAGGTAGTGATTCTATTCTGACCTTTGTTGGTGTGGATTTAATTTCCTGAACGTCTCTGTTTGGGCAAGCTGGAGATGGAATGTCTATTACAGACTTTGCAGAATCATAGAATGGTTTGCACTGGAAGGGACCTTAAAAATCATCCAGATCCAACCCCCTGCCACAGGCAGGGACACCTCCCACTGGATCAGGTTGCACATGGCCTCATCCAACCTGGCCTGGAACACCTCCAGGGATGGGGCATCCAGCACTTCTCTGGACAACCTGATGCAGTGTCTCATCTCCCTCAGAGTGAAATATTTTTTCCTAATATCCAACCTAAATCTCCCATCTTTCAACTTAAAACCATTTCCCCTCCTCCTGTCCCTGCACTCCCTGATCAAGAGCCCCTTCCTAGCTTTCCTATGCGTCCCCTTTAAGCACTAAACAGATGCTTTTCTCAGAAGAAAGACAGGGATGGCTTCTCCCCATATTCCTTCCAGGAGAGGTAACACGACTTTGTGGACCAACCCAATCCCTAACAAACTGCAGATAAACCTGACACAGTAAATAAGAGTGCCTACACGTCCCAGATTTACCAGCTCTTTCCCCGACTTGTTACATCATGTCATCTTTTTCGTTTGTGACATTATTCTGTCTTGAAAATACCAGGACATGGTATTTTCTATGTCTTCTCTAAGCCCCGGAAACTTTCCCATTCCCTCTTGTGATGTTATAATACGAGGTGGGAACATGAGGAATCTACCTTGGCTAATTTCTGGGCTTCCAAAGATAACTTCTGCCCTCACAGAAACTTTGTTTTCCCCTCTAACCTGCCCAGGAATGCTGTCTTCTACAATCTAAGGAGCTTCATGTGTTTCCTCATTTCAGAATTTCCTGATGAGAGATGGCAGAGAAGTGGACTTGCTAGCTGAGCTGCTCTATTTGGTCACATCACGCTTCGCATTGCTCACTAAATATGGTTCAGTGGTCTGTTAAAATTAATTTCATATTAATTGTTTTAAGACTGACAACATCCTGTGCTGCTTTGGGTAAGCAATTGCCTTTCTCTGCTGGGAAATAATTCTGGCATTTCATTTGGAAAGAAGTAATTAACTGCATGGGTATGCTTAGTTGAGTAAGTCATTACAAGCTCTGACTTATGCAAATCAGATCGTTGAAGTATAATTCCAACTGAGATAACTCCGCACATACATAAACTCAATGTGCACAGTCCAGCAGAATATTTGTGTGCAAATAAAAGCCATTAATGGGTTAATTTATAAACCTCGTTTGCATAATCCGTTTTCAAGGAGCACAGAGCTTGGGATGCAGCAGAGCTGTTCTGTGAGCTCCCAAGGATATTTCTTGGCTCTAACGTGATGTAAGCAGTGGTTCAGACATGCCTGTGCTCGTTTTACAGCTGCCGTAGCATGAAGCGTGCTTTCAGGGTCACCCTCCTCATATTCTGCCTGCTCTAATTATAATGTTTATTATGGCTCTCATGAAGACAGGTGGCCATGCTCACGGATTTTAGCAGTTTATTACCTGGTTCTGAGTAACTACTTTGGACTTCTTCGTTTTAACAAGTTTAAACTTTCAAGCATGTATTATTATTTTTTATCCATTTTTTTTTTTTTGTCATTTTTCTACAGCATATGGCTTTTTCTTTCTGGAATATAACATTGCTATGCAACTTGCTTGGCCAGTTTAAGATGAAAAGATGGATGCAAAGGCTAAACATGCACAAAGAAAAAGCTAGGAAATTATTTTTCCCTAGAAAATTCATTTCTTGCCCAAATACTCTCATTTATCCTCAAGCTACGTGGGAACTTGGAGAAAAGAATATTTTGGGGTCAGATTCCTAAAAACAATTCCTTCTTCGTTCTCCACAAGTGACATTGTACAGACTCAGCATTAGGTCAGATGCCTCCCTTTCTGTTTCCTATGTGGAAGAATTGCATTTTATAACAAGGGTGTGAATTAAACCGAGGGGCTGATGTCTCTGGAGAATTCCCTGAGTCTGGAAAACCACCTGTTAGAAGGATGTTGGGGATGAGTTTTATAGCTAAAAATTGTATTAAACTGTGACTTAATGGGTTTCGATGGCAAGGTCACGCTCTTTCTTACTGCATGGAGGGCAAATATGAGGCAAAACCAAGTTACGTGTGTCTATAGGCAAAGAATGTTGGATCTTTATAGCCAAAGGATTATATAGGCAAATTTAATTCACTTTTTCACTTAAACAAGATTTCAAATTTTCATAATACCTCTCCCTAATTCACTTACATTCCCATGTGGGTGTCCGGTGTGAGTTCAGATCTGGTCTTTTATTAAGACATCTCTCAGGCATCAGATCCTGGATCCAATTTCTTGATGTCTAGTGTGAGCACACTCTAGAGTTCACAGCAGAGGTTTTGCAAAGCAGACTCGTAGGCACTGGATTTTGTAAAATAAATAATTTAACAGAGAGATACAGCAGCATGGTTGACTACAGGGAGAGAGGCCAATGGGAACCAAGAAATTCCTGGGCAATTACGCCCTTAAAGACAGTTTACCCATCCCTCACATGGTGGCTTAGTCCAGTGGTAATATTTGAATCTGGGGTCTTCTCATTCCTCAGTGCATTCCTTCACCGTATTTCAGACAGGTTATTATGGTGTCTTGGTCTGTCTGGTATTGATGGTCTGTATCCTTGAAGCCTTTGTATTTCCCCATTTTCCATTGTGTCTGGAGGTCGTGTTTTGACTGAACAGGTTTGTGTGTGCTGAGAAAGTTTTAAACTGGAAATTCCCAGCATATGGCCCCATGCTTCAGAGTAAGCCTTGCTATTCGTGGTGAGGAGGTTAAATAAACAGCTTACTATTTCACACAATGTTATAACTCTAAATTATTTGTTTTATTTAAAGTGTTACTTGTTTTGGTCAAACAACTAATCCCTGTCAGAGAGGAGAATTGCCCGGTGTGCAGTCCAGGTGCCATCTGTCTTTGGTAACTGATCTCATTGCTTCAAGGAGCAGCCTTGAGCATTGTCCCAGAGCAAGGGGAGATCACTGCCGTGCAGTCACCCTGCCCAGCAGGGAAAGCTCAAAAAAGGCTCACTGTCATATTTATGGGATAAAAGTGGTTGGGTCATGGTCAAATAACATAATAGAAATACACACGAGGCTTCTTATTGGTGTTCACTGTGTTTCTCTACTCCTTGTGGGTTTCCTAGAGGAGTTCTTGGCCTGATTGTGGGAAGACCTTTAACTCCTCTGCAACCTAAACCAAACTGTTGATGGTTTGGTTAAAGGGAGGATGTAGGGGAAACACATCTGTTACATAAGACAACAGAGGGTTTCTGTAGGGTTTGATAGATTGTCCTCTGGGGTGACGCTTTGATGAGACAATAGTTTTCTGCCTACAGTGTAATCAGGAGCTTGCATCCATCTTATCCTCTTGATTGATGAGCATAATTCTGAATACGAGAAAGGATGGAGGGGGAGGAAAGATGCAGAGTGAGAGAATTTTGGATGGCAGTGACTGAAGCTCAGACATCTCCCTAGGCGAGCCAGTCTCCTATGACAAACCTGATTAAAGGAGAAATGCTTTTGGAAGCACAGGGTCAGTGGCTCTGACCAAGCTGCTGCTTCATTTAGAGAGCTGGCTGATCCTGAGCCTCTCGTAGCACTGGAGAGCTGTTAACAAGAGATGCTTAATCGTCTCTGGCTGACAGGGAGCTGCCAAGTGTCTTGGCAGCTTGGAAAGCCTCTCTGAACTCCCAGAAAGACAGGTCTTTGCAGATGCTGAGGTTTCAAAAGGAGCAGCAGACATTCCCAACTGAATTAGCAGACTTGATTTTCAATTTGTGTTTCCTTTGAATGTGACAGACCATCTGCCTTTTGTATATAGACCAGGTCTGCGAATTATTGGATCAGAATTAATATGCAGGGTCATTCAAATCTGTAACAGCTCTTGCTTGCTTATGCTGAGACAAATGGAAGAGTGAAAAATAAACATTAACAGTATAAACCATTCTTTGGCACTGACTGTGACTGCTGAGTTGGGGGATTCGAATTCTGCAGAAGGGCTTAGGGGTCAGAGTCCATCCCTGGAGCTGGGTGCAAATCTTTCTCTGCTGTTGGAAACTATAACCCAATTAATGAACTGTCACGCAGACTCTCATTTTTTTTTTTTAATTTGGGTGTAAATGTTCACCTGAAGAGGGAGATGTTTGAAGTCTGGTCTCTGTTCCTAGGAGTCCTCTATGATTCATTAAATCATAGAAACCTTAAGGTTGGAAACAACCTCTAAGCTCATCAAGCCCAACCATCAACACAACACCAACATGCCTTCTAAACCATGTCCTGATGGGCCCAGTCTTCATGTTTTTTGAACACCTCCAGGGATGGTGACTCTATCAGTGCCCTGGGCAGCCTGGTTCGATGCTTCACCACTCTTTAGTAAAGAAATTCTTTCTAATATCCAATCTAAACCTCCTCTGGTACAATTTGAGGCCATTTCCTCTCATCATATCACTAATTTCTTGGCTGAAGAGACCAGCTCTCAGTAAAGCCATCCCAACTTAACGTCTTTTCAGCAGCAGAGATTCAATCATGACTTACTAATGGTTGAAAAATATTTAGCAAAGATGGAGGAATAGAACAATGTTTCTACATGGTGTTGGCCTTACCACTTCTCTTCTTCTGTCTCTGGAGGTGTGAGGTTTGAGGAGGGAACCTGGCACAATAAGACCCTTTCTCAGCCCAGACAGGGCCTGGGTAAGTCATTCCTGCAAGGCATCTGTGTTCTCTCAAACATAGAAAAAGAAAAAGAAAAAATATCAAGCCTGTTAAGTAGAATTTTTCACTGGTAATTCCTTGAAGTTTAGCAGCTGGTTTCACCTTCGTTAGTTCCTTAATGAAAGTTTTTCAACTCCGTGTCAGGCAAGGAAGAAAAAAAGAAAAAAAGTTGTTTCTTTGAAACAGAAATCTTGTTGCAAGGTCAAGCTGAGATTGTTGCTGCTTTAATAAACACCTCAAATTGTCTCTGATTAATTCTAAATAAATTTTGTGTGTGATAAGTGATTTTGAGCAAGTGCTGTTGACACATTGAGCTGATTGAGATTAAGGGGAGAAAGAAATGAACAATGAGGTGAGATTAGAAACTCTTTGTCACACAGATCAGGACCCTGCAGTGGAAGGATGACACAATCATTTGTCTTGTGCTGGAGGTGAGAGGAATGAACAAGGGTTTGCAGGAAGACAGTTAAAGACTTGGAATATAGCAGCGTTCGAGGGACAAAATCAGTACAAGACATAAGAAAAGCATACAGTGGGGCAGCATGAAGCTCCTTCGTGCTCATAGGAACGGGGAAAGCATGGCAAAGCAGCAGAAAATAGTCATGCAAGTCAGTCATGGGATCTCTGCAACTGTATGTATGGTAGGAAGGGATGGAATTGTAAGGTAGTCTGAGGTTTCAGTACACAATGGGGAAGAATGTGACGGAGAGCAGCCCCGCGGAGAGGGACTTGGGGTGCTGATTGATGAGAAGCTTGACGCAATCCAGCAATGTGCGTTCACAGCTCAGAAGGCCAACCCTGTCCTAGGATGCATCCAAAGAACTGTGGCCAACAGGGCAAGGAAGGTGATTCTCTCCCTCTGCTCTACTCTCCTGAGACCCCACCTGGAGTTCTCTGTCCAGTTCTGGAATCCTCCATAAGAGAAGAACATGGAGCAGTTGGAATGGGTCCAGAGGAGGCCACAAAGATTATCAGAGGGCTGGAGCACCTCTGCTGTGAAGAAAGGCTGAGGGAGTTGGGCTTGTTCAGCCTGGAGGAGAGAAGGCTCTATGGAGACTTTATAGCAGCCTCCCAGTACCTGAAGGGGCTACAGGAACACTGGGGAGGGACATCTTTACAAGGGCCTGTAATGACAGGAGGAGTTGGAATGGCTTTAAATTGAAAGAGGTAAGGTTTAGATGAGACATCAGGAAGAATTTCTTCATGGTGAGGGTGGTGAGGTCCTGGAAGAGGTTGCCCAGGGAAGTCATAGATACTCCATCCCTGGAGGTGTTCAAGGCCAGGCTGGATGGGACCTTGAGCAGCCTGGTCTGATGGGAGGTGCCCTGGCCCATGACAGGGGGTTTGGAACTGGATGATCTTTATTTTCCCTTCCAAGCCAAACCATTCTGTGATTCTGTGATTTTATTATTTTAAGGGACAAATATTTTCAGGTGTGAGGCTGATTTGTGAGACTCGGTGGTGTAAGTTCTCCTTAGTTTAGTACAGGGAGTGTAGTGTTTCTCAGTCAGGCAAATGTTTTGATTCTTAGGAGAGTCATGGGAATACAAGAAAAATAGCTGTCATATCCAGAAGAAGTTCAACCTTCTGCATTTCTTGCCCAGTGTATGGTAACAAGGATTACAGCAAGACCAGCCGTGGCAACGAACCATGAGAAATGAGACCCCTCAAGCAAGGACCATGGTGGGGAGACTTTCTCTCTCCATTATGCAATGTTAAGTCAATCCCTCAGTACAGCACAGATCTCAAATTTGAATTAAAAAGGTGTAATTATTACCTGGCAGAATAAGCACAATGTAATGAAGACCCACATGGTAAATACCCACTAATACCCCTATAGACTTACCTGTCTGAGGAAAGACATTATAGAGGAATACGGAACTCAGGAACAGCTATTAAGTGGCATAAAAAGAAAAGAGACAGATGGAGTCAGAGTGGAAATACCTCTAAGGCTGAGGAAAGGGAGGGATAAGAGGTGCTGTTGCTTAGAATATTTAAAATAGTTCAGATATATGCTGGGAAATGGCCACAGGGAATGTGTCTTTGCTGCTTTTCTGGTCTCAGTGTCCTAGAATTTCTTTCCAGTTCAGATAGTAAGAGTTTTTGCATATTCAGGACCTCTCCCTTCTATGACACAACAGAAACAGGGTTTGGGTTTTTTTTCAAAGTCTATAGATTTATTTTAGTCTAATAAAATTACATAACTATGTATTCCCCCCTCCATTAAATTAATTATGGCAGCTTATTTTTTATGAATGTCTTAATTATACCTTTGCCCATTAACAGTAACACTACAGAAATTCAAATCATTGCCATTAGCAGGTGAGAGGTGTTTACTAATGACCCCCATACTGAGTATTATATGAAAAATTCTTATGAAAATTTATTTCTTGCTATAAAAGCAATGACTTATTCAAGAGAAGGAGATGATATTGTGAGCAGGCAGGGAGGGGGCCTGGATGAAGTTGCTCGGACTGGTACATTTGCAAATCAGCTCTTCAGGGCAACATAAATAAATATAGCAGAACTCTGAAGAAAATAAAATAGCATGAATCATAAATCAAAGCAATGTAGTGGAGCTGCAGAGGACACTGCAAATAGATAGGATAACAGAGGGAAATATTGGCTCAGGCATAAATAGCTCTTAATAAATCATCAGCCAACAGGAACAGGGCAGCAGCATCCTAACTGAAGATAATGACAGCTGGAAACATCTTGCTGGTCCTTGCTCACTTGCTGAATAAACAGCCTGTAGATTCAGGAAGGTGCTGGAAAGGTCTCTGAGCCCTTCTGCGTTCAACAGGAATATCACTGGCCTGAGAGAAAACCAGGTTTCAACTGAACAGAAATCTCTCTCTGGGGTGACTGCGGACAACGGTGTCTTTAAAAGGCATTTTAAACCTTCCCTCATCTGCTCTGTCAACTCATTAAGATTACGCTCCAGCTATGGTATTTTAGGGCTCTGTTTCTCAAGCTCAGTCCTCTCGCTTTTGTACTTGCCATATGGTGGTTTGTGGGCCAGAAGTCTTCACATAACTGAGTAGCTATCAGAGGGGATCAGAATACAGGCTGAAGTCTTTCCTTTGTTTCTTTGATGCTTCAGATGGTGTGATTGCCTGACACAACCACAGACCAGACTCATTGCAGCTGTCATACCACTGCTGCTAACCAAAAGATATGCTTCTTTTCTGAGGATGTTTCATCTGCATGGAGAATTCACAGCAGAGGAGTAGGTGGGAGCTTCCTGGTGATCCACCTTCAGGAAGCACTGTCCTGCTTTTAGAAGAAAGTCAATCTAAGCCCTAAGAGGCATAAAAATCAGGTAGATTTACAAAACTCTCTTAGTGATCCCAGTTTTGTCACCACGCATGTCTCCCCAGAGCTAAGAAACAGTTTGTAAAGACATAGACCGTAATATGTTGGAGCAAGCTAAAAGAAGGAGATAATATACAGGACTTAGGCTGTAGTGATTGCTAACCTCCAAGAAACTGGGAAAAACAAAGGATCTCAGCTTTCATTTCCAGTTTCCTCAGGGGGATTCCAGCATGAAATATCCAAGGCAGAAAATAGGAATGAGAAAAAAACCCATAACATCTACACTAGGTCTTAAGTTCTGCATTGTGGCTCTTTCTTACAGGGAGTTGCTGGTGGATATCTGTTTCTTGGTCAGAATAGTTGAGTGCACTTGGTCCTCTGTTCTAAAAGTCAATAAGGTGGTGTTGTTGCTGTTGTGAAGATAAAACACGTGTGAGAGGGAAGGACAGGAGGAAAAGATGTGCATGTCATTTTGTAAACAGTTTAGTAGAAAAAAAATGGAAATAGAGATTAAAAGTCATATACTCTGAATTTTATCTGCCTTTCATAGAGCTGTCAGTTTTGTGCTTAACAAAAATGATAAGGTAGGACATGAATTTTAATAAAACAACAGCAGCACTAGGACTGATTGGATTGCTTTAATGTTAGCAAAAAGGAGGAAGGTCAAAGAAAGCATACCCCCCGCTCCCTCCGAGGAGCAAAACTGGCAAACCAGTGACAGCCCATGAGGAGAAGGCTGAGCTACTCAACAGTTCTTTGCCTCAGTCTTCACTGGTAACATCTTCCCATGAGACCACAAGATGAGGAATGGGGGAGCAAGGTCCTTCCCCCTGTAAGAAAAGATCCTCTTTTTGGCCACCCGAGGAACCTGAACTTGCACAAGTCTATGGGACGTGACAAGATGCGTGCCAGAGCCCTGAAGGGATTGGTTGATGGAGTTGCCAAGCCACTCTCCGTGATATTTGAAATGTCACGGTAGTCAGCATTCAAGATAAATTTGGATGAGGTTTTGAGCAACCTGATCTGGTTGAACATACTCCTGCCCATGGCAGAAGGATCGGAGTAGATGATCTTTAAAGGTCCCTTCCAATCCAAACAATTCTATGATTCTATGAGGTTTCATTTTGTCCCATAATCTTGAGAAAAATGGAATCAGGGTGAATATGTAAATGCATTTTCAACCCTGGCTGTGAGTGTAGTGACATTGTAATAGAAGGAAATACAAAAGTTACCACCGATGAATAGCTCCAATTGTTCAGCTGGTAACTCTATTTAGTAAAACATTATCTTGTGGACAGGCTACTTACTACCACTTTCACTGGATTTTATGACCCCAAAGGCAAATGCGCATTTAAATGAGTATAGACCAGTCATCACTCAGAGTAAATCCCAGTGTTTCTCTTGACAAAAGAGAACTTCCCAAGGATGGTAAATAAAGAAAGGCAGTCAAAGTTAAGAAGGGAGTTGGGTCTGGCAGTGTTAAAAAAGGTATTAGGTCACTGTTGGTCTGCTTGAGAGATGTACTTGTAGGCTGATTGGCACTGATTCACATCCATAGGGATCTCTTGAAGCTGGCAGACTCCAAATTGGATCAGCTGGAGGACAGTCAATGCCTTTTTCTGAAGATATTCCTGAATATTCAACTCAAAGCTTTGTAGGGACCATAAGGATATGACTGAGCAGGGCAGTGCAGTGCTCAGGACTGTGGAACAACCACGGCGATGCACTCTGCCAACGTCAACACCTAGGAAAGACCTGCTGGCCACCATAGGGAAGTTTGTATGGTGGCTATTAGTGTGGGTAAGAGGAACTTCCTCTCTGTAAACCCTTCTCGTAACCAGACAGTGTAAGGAGCTGACCACTCACATCCATGCCTTTGCAGTGTACAGCTGGTACTGGACTTTAATAATGGCATACCTGATGTCCTGCTCTGGGAAGCTGGAAGTTATTTTGGTCTGAAGGAGAAGGCCAGCCCACCATACAACTGCTTGCCTGGCCTTTGAAGGCATCATTTTTCTCTGCAAATGCAGATTGTGGCTGACTTTGCGTTACCTAGGGGCAATAGATCAACTTCTCAAGGGGTTTTTGTGTGTGTTGATTGATTTCTGGAACTCCTTTATAGTGAGGGAGCAAGTGAGAACTGGATGCCCTAGAAGGACACATTAATTGTGTGTACAAGCTGTATCAGAACCTCATACCTGTAACTCCTTATAGCAATAACCGGTTGTCACATCTTTACAAGACTGTCCACATTTTTGACTTCTGCATTCCAAATGACAGCACATCAGTCATTTCCAAGGTGTCAGCTCTTCCACAGCGATGGATTGCTCTTACTTTAAGAAATACATACTTCCCAGTGTGAACATTTTATTAGAATTCCAGTCCTTTCAATTCTCTTTGGCAGTGCTTGTCTCTTCTAGTCCTCAACCCCTTTTTGAAGCTGTAGGGTTCTGCAAAACATTTGCTATGATCCTCCTCAGGTACGCTTGCAAAGAGAATCACTGCCTTGCTATATAAAATTTGAATAAGCCTGGTAGGCTGGAGGAATTGTGTATATGAAGGTATTTCTCATCATTATCATAATAGGAATCAGCATTAGAAATAAGTGTCAAAATGTTACGGTGAAAATAGAAGATCACTGCCAGGCGGGAAGACAGGGTGCACCCCAGAACCATGTTTGTTAGGTAATAGCAGCTGAGGGATGTGACAGGCTTACAGCAGGCATGTGGGAGACTCCAACCCATCTGGAGGTTGGGGCGGGCTGTACGCCAGCTTGTGGCACTAAGCCACTGAGCAAACGCCTCTTGAGCAAGGTGCCGTTGATGGGTTGCTGTAATAATGACATGGTCCTGTAATGACAGCAAGGTCCTACAGCAAACCAAGAAGTTGGCCCCCAGTTGGTCATTCTGACAGCAATGTGGATAAATTTCACTGTATCACAGTATTGTAAGGTTGGAAGAGACCTTTGAGATCATCCAGTCCAACCTATGGCCCAACACCTACACCTACTACCTACACCTACTCCTACTTGTCAGTTACACCATGTCACTAAGTGCCTCATCCAAATTCTCTTTGAACACCTCCAGGGATGGTGACTCCACCACCTCCCTAGGCAGAGCATTCCAGTGAACAATTACCCTCTCAGTGAAGAACTTCTTCCTAATGTCAAGCCTAAACCTCCCCTGGCGAAGCTTGAGACCGTGTCCTCTCGTTCTGTCACCGGTCACCTGAGAGAAGAGCCCCACTCCTGCCTCACTACAGCCTCCCTTCAGGCAGTTGTAGAGGGCAATAAGGTCTCCCCTGAGCCTCCTCTTCTCCAGGCTAAACAACCTAAATTGGCCTATTATTGACAACAATATGGCTTGATTGTACTGCTCTTTCTCTTTTGGTCAATCATTGGGATTGCTTTCCAACTGCTGAATTTCTACGAGGAATATCAGCTCTTCAGAGGAATGAAACAATTTCAGGATAGGGTTAGGCTGATGAAAACCTTGTCAGGAGGTTGAGATAGGACTTCAGAGTTCATAATAGGTGAGAGATCAGGCTCATTCGAACAAAGATCCGCTGTAGTCTGGTGAGGGTTTCTGTACTTGACTTATTCCTGTGCATTGAATAGGCTGACGAAAGGAAGAAACAGATAATGACCTGGGTTTGGCTTAAGACAAGCTAAAACTGTAGTGATGAACTTTCAGGTTTTTACACAAATGGCTCAGGCTCAAGGCTATACACAGCTTGTGTAAAGAAGGTCATAATGGGAGGTAGTAGATACTGGTATTACAAGCATACGTAGGCACCTTCCAGGTAAGCTCTGTACCCTTTGCTTGCTTGAACTGAATTTACAGATATACAAGAAGACAAGAGAAAAGATAGCATCTGTTGTTGTCTTTTCTTCTAGATTAGAGACTAAGTCATGGCATTATGGAAATGGCTGCAATGCCTCAAATTATGTAAAACCACAGCGAAGCTCAGAGTACGAATTTCCTGGCTTCCCATGCAACTCTTGTCATCACTAAATGCAGGAGAGGGTGTGCAAAGAGTGAGTGCAGAGAGCGTCTATCCAAACTCCACACGGACATTTTTGCTCTGATAAAACTTGCAGCGAGGCATTGCTTTGTGATCCGTGGGGGGAAAGTTTTGTGCACTGAAGGTAAAAGTCAAATACCTCACTGTACCAGGACATTATCAAGCAAATATCCCAAATTCTATCCCAAGCAGCCAAATGAATGTCTGTGTGGAGAGCTGGGTCCTATTTAAGGCCATCTAAGTCCTTGGATAGGAAATACATCTTAGTCCTAGTTTTAGCTGGTTTTCCAGGACGAGTGGGAATGATTGCAACTTCCATAATCTACTGTGAAAAGCCAGGAGATTGAGATGTGTTACGCTTTCTGATTTTCACAGGAACATCAATACTAAATATTTCATATCTGTAAATTTACTTTTTGCTGCCTTTTCAGCACTGCAGACAGCTGTCTCCATCTCCTACCACTACAAATCATTAAAAAATCCAAAATTAACGTCTTGTCAAGCAGAGGTAACAGACAAAGGACAGTTTTCAGTGCATCCTTTTGCAAAGGAACCAGGGTAGGCTGGATTGGTGGGTCAAGGCCAATTGTATGAGGTCCAAAAAGGTCAAGGGCTGGGGTTTGCACTTTGATCACAACAATCTCATACGACCCTCCAGGCTTGAGAGAGAGTGGCCGGGAAGCTGCCCAGTGGAAAAGGACCTAGGGGTGCTGGTTGACAGCTGGCTGAATATGAGCCATCAGTGTGCTCAGATGGCCAAGAATCCTGGCTTACATAAAAAATGGTGTGGCCAGCAGGAGTAGGGAAGTGATTGTGCCCCTGTACTTGGTGCTGGTGAGGCTGCACCATGGATACTGTGTTCATTTTTGGGTCCCTCAGTAAGGGAAAGACATGGAGTATGTCCAGAGGAGGGTAACAAAGCTGGGGAAGGGTCTTGAGAGCAGCTGAGGGAAGTGGGTTTGTTCAGCCTGGAGAAAAGTAGGCTGAAGGTTGATCTTATCTCTCTCTACAACTCCCTGAAAGAAGGCTGTAGCGAAGTGGGTGCTGATCTCTTCTCCCAAGTAACAAGTGATAGGGTGAGACAAAATGACCTCAAGTGCACCAGGGGAGGTTTAGATTAGATATTAGAAAGATTCCTTTACTGAAAGAGTGGTGAAGCACTGGAAGAGGAAGTCCCCATCCATGAAGATGTGCAAAAATGTGTAGATGTGGCGGTTTGTGGTATGGTTTAGTAGGCAGAGTTGTGTTGGGCTGATGTTTGGATTGGATGATTTTAGAGGTCTTTTCCAACCTTAATGATTCTACAATTCCATGATCCCATGGTGCAAGAGTCTTCAGCTCAGGATTCTTTAGCTCCCAAAGTTGGACAATTCAAAAAAGAGTATGAAAGGAGTCTATAAAATTGTTTAGTGACCTAGAGAAAACAGCTAGGGAAAAATTGTCCAGAAAGCCTCCCAATCCCAAATTTGAGAGCTTGAAGGTGGCAAATTCAAAAGAAACAAACCAGATTGGCTCTTCACAAAAGTTTATCAAGCTATGGAGCTCGTTGCTGCAGAGGGCTGTGGTTGATGTGCTTTTAGAGTTCACAAAGCTACGGAGCATTCCTATGGAAGAAAAAGAGTTTAGATCTTTCAAGTTCAAAGATAAGGTGCTTGACTCAGGAGCTTCTCATACAGAGATCATTAGAAGCAAGGAGAACATCTTAATGAGGAGAAGGTATTGGGTTACGTGGATCTGTGGGTTGAGTTAGTGTGGCCACTCTCAATTTTCCGTGCCACTTCACTGAATGAAGGGTCACATCTGACATAATTTTGGTGAGCTTGGCCCTAGGTGCACAGATGGTAACAGCAGGTCCAAATCAACATTTAGCCTGGAGAAGAGGAGGCTCAGGGGAGACCTTATTGCTCTCTACAACTGCCTAAAGGGAGGTTGTAGCCAGGCAGGAGTGGGACTCTTCTCTNTGGATGAGGCTCTTAGTGCCATGGTGTAGTTGATAAGTAGGAGTAGGTGTAGGTGTTGGGTCATAGGTTGGACTCGATGATCTCAGAGGTCTTTTCCAACCTTATGATACTGTGATACTGTAACATTTCATTGCTTGATCTATATTCACTACAGACCATGATACTTCCCAGACTCCTATCTGAAAGCAGAATCTGATTTGTTTTGCTCTGGGTTGTGGATTTTAATTCTGAGTGTTAGTTTCACTTTGAATGTCTCATTAGTAGGGTGACACTTTCCTATTAGATGAACATGTTCTACACAGATTTCCTTGTCTCCACATTGCTGTCATCTTGTCTGTTGTCATCCTGGCTGATGGATCAGCATGTTCTGATGTGTTACCCTTTTACGTAATGCCATTATTACTGTTTTCTCTCTCTCTCCTCCTCTTTCTTTTTTTAGGCAGTAATAAAAAAAATAAATAAAAATGAAATAGAGAAAGTATAAACTGCCTTTATGACTGAATGGTTTCCTTGCTGCATTAAGCAATTTCTTTTGTGCCAACACCTCTTGTGAAACCTCAGGTTGTTCTCCTGATGTATTCATGAGAGCTGCTTTGCCGCGATCACTGCATGCATGGCTGCCTTTTTTGAAACGTGATCATGATTATTGATATCCAGGATTCTACTTTTCAGCTTAGTTGCCAGGAGGGGGTGTCCGTGCCTTACAAATCAGCTCTCTTTCAAGGCTGGCAGTAAAATAACACTAAGCAGTCACTGCATCCTGAAATGTTTTGTTGCTGTGAACTGTGTAGAGGTGGAGGGAGCAGCACCAACGTGACAGCAGAGATGGGAACTGCTCTGATACTGCAGGAAAAATGGAGGGGATTGTGCCTTGTAAATGTCCTGGGCTCTGGGGAGCATCACAGGGAGGCAAGAGGAGAAAGATCAGAAGACAGGGATTCCCGGGATGCAATGGAGCACATCAGATAGATTGAAGTCTTTGTGCTGCCCTTGATCCTCACTTCACATTTGTCCCAAAGATCATAGAATCGTAGAATGATTTGGGTTGGAAGGGACCTTTAAAGGTCATCCAATCCAAGCCCCCTGCAGTGGGCAGGGACATCTTCACCTAGATCAGGTTGCTCAGAGCTCTATCCAACCTGACCTTGAATGTTTCCAGGGCTGGGGCAGGGTTTCTCTAGGCTCTACAACGGGGATACCTCAGCTCAGTTTTAATACATGGGAGTTTCTGACTTTGAACTGTATTCAGCTGCATTCAGCAGAAGAGTCAAGAAAGTCCTGAGTTCTTATTTACAACTACAGACGAGCACTCCCTAACATCGTGTCTACAGTGTCAGCGTATCTATCTGACCTGGACAGCCAGGATCCAATTACAGCCAATGGAGACTTAGGCTTGACATTAGGAAGAAGTTCTTCACTGAGAGGGTGATTGGCCATTGGAATGCGCTGCCCCGGGGAGGTGGTGGAGTCACCATCCCTGGAGGTGTTTAAGGAGAGATTGGATGAGGCTCTTAGTGCCATGGTGTGGTTGACAAGTAGGAGTAGGTGTAGGTGTTGGGTCATAGGTTGGACTGGATGATCTCAGAGGTCTTTTCCAACCTTATGATACTCTGATACTGTGATACTTTGTGAGAGCTAGTCAAAAGAGACTAAGAAACTCAAGGTCTGGCTTGTCTGACCAGTATATGCATTTCTACTGGATGAGAGGAGCTGCTTAACAGAATCATAGAATTTTTAAGGTTGGAAAAGCCTTGTATGATCACGTCCAGCCACCAGCCCAATGCCACCAAGCCTACTAAACCATGTCATGAAGTGTCATGTCTACCATTTTTTTGAGCATCTCCAGGGATAGTGAATCCACTGCTTCCTTGGGCAGCCTCTTCCAGTGCGTTACTGCAGGCATCGTCCTTGAAAATTTCATCTTACAGACATGAGACTCCTATTGCTGGTGTTGTCCTGGAAGAAAGCAGAGTCAACTGGTTCACACACAATCCCTAGACTATACAAACAACACTCTTCAGGCATCTGTTGTGTAGATCCTTCTACCTTCAGATTATGGTTAAAATCTGCAAAGGTTGTTCAGGAGTTAGAAAACTGAATTCCAGTTTTGAAAATGGAATATCTACGTCCTCCAAGCTATTGGATCCTAAACTGCTATCTTTTCAATCAGAATTATGTCTCTAATTTGAATGCACTGAGACTTCAGGAACTCTGTCTCAGTAATGCTCAGACCCCTTAATCCAGTCAAGTGTCCTGAAAATACTGTTAATTTCTGTATGCCATGATTTACCATCTGCAAAATGGTCTTAACATCCCACAGAAACACTGGTTAATAGTTGCACCAAGAGTCTTCCTTGGATTAATGCACGAAGAAAATCTGGCTCCCCCTTTCTCCTCTTCTGCCAGAGTAGGAATTCCAAAGCTGCCGGATGAATCCAAAAGGGGGAGCTATTTCTATCTCTGCCAAATTCTCAATGCTTATCCATAACAAAAATGCATTTTCAACCTTTCTGAGAAGCAGGTGTGGCAATTGGGAGTGGCTGAGGCAATGGCAGATGCCATAGCGTTGGAAAGGAACTTAAAGATGATGTGTTTCCACTCCCTCTGCCATGGGCACGGACACCTTCTACTGGATCAGCTTGCTCATAACCTCATCCAGCCTGGTCCTGAATGCTCTTTTCCTGCATGTTCTTTTGCAGCTCCCTGCCTCAAGGCATTTTGTTTTCCAGAAAATGAGAAGAGGGTCTCCCTCCTGGGGGTTGGTGTCTCTGGCACACCCAAGACTTCGGCTGAGCCTTCTCCCAAGGGCCGTGTTTTGCAAGGAAAGTGCAGTATCACAAAAACCCTAGCAATACTTAAACCCCACTTTCTATCCTTGTGGCATGAGACTTTGCAAGGAAAACTCTAATGCCAGAGAAAATAATTGATGCTGGCTGAATTTATGGCTTTTCCATCCTTTTTGAATGTAACTTTTCTGCTCAATTCAGGGCAATGTACCTTCTTTTCTCTTAGGAGATACATCACCAGAGCTTCTAATATCTTGTTTCTCTGAAGATCCCTTGCAAATTCTTAGAATCATAAAATCATAGAATGGTTTAGGTTAGAAAGGACCTCAAAGATCATTCAGTTCCAACTCCCCTGCCATGGGCAGGGACACCTTCCATTAGAACAAGTTGCTTATAACCTCACCCAGCCTGGCCTTGAACACCTCTAGGGATGAGGCATCCATGATTTCTCTGGGAAACCTGGTCCTACGCTTCACCACCCTCACAGTAGAAAAATTCTTTCTAATATCTAATGTAAATCTCTCCTCTTTCAGGTTAAAATTGTTACCCCTCATCTTATCCCTGTACTCCCTGACAAAGAGCCCCTCCCCAGATTTCCTGTAGGCTCCTTTTTTAAGTACTGGAAAGCTGCTATATGATCTCCCTGTACCCCTCTCCTTCAAGTTGAACAACCTCAGGTCTCTCAACCTTTCTTCACCTGGGAGCTGCTCCAGCCTTCCGACCATCTTCATGGCCTCCTCCACACTTGCTCCAACAAGTCCATGTTCTTCCTGTGCTGAGGACTCCAGAACTGAACGCAGGTCTCCAGGTGAGGTCTCATGAGAGCAGAGCTGAGGGACAGAATCCCCTCCCTCCACCTGCTGGTTACAATTCTTTAGGTGCAGCCCAGGATATTGCTGGGTTTTTTTGGGCTGCAAGCGCACATCCTCCTGACACAGATACATTTCCCACTGTGCTCTCTGATGTAGCCAAATTGGTAAGAAAACATCACTCAAAGACATCAATCAGGTTCCGATGTGTTAGGCACTGAATGTTCACCTGAGAGAAGACAGTCTTTGCTCTGAAGATGTGACAGTTTAGCAAGAGAGGACAGATACAGCCTCATTAGTCTCTGCATTGTTTTAGGTAAATAACAGAGGTATTAAGCAGCCTGCTGGTAGCAGAGGCTGTCTTCTATGCCAAAACTGGGAAATGTCAGAAGAGGATGAAAATAACACACCAAAAGAGCTGTGCCATCTTGCAAAATACAGTCATCAACATGAGACAGAAGGTTACAGGGCTGAGGGTGAACTGGTGCATTTGGGAAAATATTAAAAATAGCTTGTCCTCTAATATCAGCGCTCATGCATTGGAACCATCAGAGGAAATGAGATCCGAGCACAGACCCAGAGAGGGTTCGCTAAGGTGTTTACAGAAGTAGCCAGGTTTTGTATTGATAAGATCACACCTGCCCTAGCGATATTGCTGCTCAGGAAGACGAGCTCAGCACTCCAGTGAGCAGAGCAAAACCAAAAGGGTTTTCTGACAAAGATGCCTTGACCTGGTTAGAAAAATGTAGCTGAGAGGACAATTTTTTTTTTCTTAAATACAGTTTTAAAATAACTTTAAACCCCATTTCAGCACAGTTTTTCATCAGCATAACCTAATGGAAGGTGTGCCTGCTCCATGACAGATAGACTGGAACTAGATGACATTCAAAGTCCCTTCCAATCTAAGCCATTCTCTGATTCTCTGATTCTGTGATTCTATGAACTGGCTTTTCTTAGGCACCACCTGTAGATTCCCCAGGTAAAGAAGGCAGACTGTGGGTTGAAAGAAACCAATCTAATAAACAGCCAGTGTTTGCATAGAGGAAACGTCAAAAAAAAAAAGAATACCCGAAGGATCAGGAATAAATTAATAAACAGTAAGAACACGAAGATCATGGAAGAGCCAGCCAGCTGGAGGCGAGGCAACAAAACCAACGAGAATAAACAAGACCAGGTCCAACCTGATCTAATGGAGCGTGTCCCTGCACATGGTAGGGGGCTGGAACTGGATGGGCTTTAAGGTCCCTTCCAACCCAAATCTTTCTATGATTCTGTGAGAGGAATGTCATACTCACTCATGGAGTAGTTGTCTGCCACCCTGTTGACACATGGTACTCATGAGCCAAGTGATTAAAAATATAGCCAGGATTCAGGGTAGAGGGGTTAAGGTGGGAAATCTTTTCTGATGTCTGACTACTGTCCAAGCATTTTCTAATGATATTGTAACTGGTTTGGGTTTTTTTTAATTTTGCTTTTCTTCTCTACAGTCTTGTATAAAACACTTTTACTGCCCCTGATATTCCTTAGCTTGTGGTCTGTTAGAGATTGTTAAGTCCAATAACCCAATATGTGAGACGCCACTGTAGCTCCACGTCCCCACATACAGCCAGCAGTAAAACTGAGCACATTTTCCAGATGGGTGCCCCCCACTATGTTTTACTTCTATATATCTTTGTGTATGTATGTATATAGGAAAAAAGGAAGACCTGGGGAACTACAGACCGGTCATTCTCGTCTCTGTGCCTGGCAAGATGCTGGGGTAGATGCTCCTTGAAACCCTGTTGAGTCACATGGAAAATAAGGAGGTGAATGTTGACAGTCAGCATGGCTTCACTAAGGGCAAATTGTGTCTCATGAACCTGATCCAGTGGAAGGAGTCCCTGCCCATGGCAGGGGGGTTGGAGCTGGATGGGCTTTAAGCCCAAACCATTCTATGATTCTATAGGTATATACATGGCCAACCACACAGATCAACTGCAGATAGAAAGCATAAAACGATGCTCTACCAGTGTGCATTTAAATATATAGCACTCCCAGAAATGTGAACATTGATGAACTGATCCTGTTCCTCCTCCCCAGCTGACCAGGACTGCAGATACTACATAAATACGCACACAAACACACAGCATGGGTTTCTCCAATAATCAGTTTTAGACAGCGTTTACAGTAGCTGGTCCTCAAATCTTCAGGTCTTCCCAGTTGCTGCCACCTGGATATTTCATAGAATCATAGAAACATAAAATGGTTTGGGTCAGAAGAGACCTTAACAATCATCTAGTCCAAACACCCCTGCCATTAGAGGTCTCCAGAGAGACCTTAGAGCAGTCTTCCATTGCTTAAAGGGGGCTACAGGAAAGCTGGGGAGGAGTTCTTAATCACGTAGTGCAGGGATAGAACAAGGGCTAATGGGTTTAAGTTGGAAGAAGGTAGATTTAGATTATTTAGATTAGATAATAGGAAGGAATTCTTTATTGTACGTGTGGTGAGGCCCTGGCACAGGTTTCCCAGAGAATTCGTGGCTGCCCCATCCCTGAAGGTGTTCAAGGCCAGAAAGGATGAAGCTTCCAGTGGGAGGTGTCCCTGTCCACTGTCCAAGGAGGTTGGAACTGGACGATCTTTATAGTCCCTTCTGACCCAAGCCACTCTGTTATCCTATGAAATTGGAAATCCAGCTCTCTGTATATTGAAATATTCCTTGACACCAAACATTTCTATAGGGGCTGCTGTTTCCTTATAATATTTGCTTAGGAAGTGAAGGTTGTATGAAAAAGGCAACAAGAGCAGAAGCACCGATCATGGCAGGGTTCAAAAGTTACAGGTAATCTCATCACCTAACGTCATGAAGCTGCTAGATGCAGGTACTTGTAGCTGTAATGAAGGATGGAGCTGGGAAATGCTGAGAACTTTTTACTCACACCAATTTCAGGACCTTTAGGACCTATTTTATATGTCTTACAGAGGCAACTTTATCCTTGGAAGGAAGTTGATAGAAGGTCACCGCGTCACTGTAACTCATGCCAGAGTAACTAGAGAAATCCCACATAGACTTGGAGGTCATTGTCATACATAGCAAAGGAAAGGTTAGGGTTGTGGGAAGAGCAAAAGCTGGAGCCAAAGATTAAAGGAGAATAATAGTATTGTGCAAAAAGTCAGCGCATGTCCTCTCTTCCACTAGAGAGCCAATGCCCTCAGGTCATTTTTCACCTCTGGTGAATAATCGTCTTTTCTGCAAGGCTGTGGTCTAAAATGGCTGTAACTAACCAAGCTTCCTGCAGTCAGCAGGCTTTACTTAGGAGTCATCTAGGGACAAATGCACAGGAGCTGGAAAATGTAATTATTAGAGAGATTTTTATTCTGGAGACTATGCAAAGTTAAATACGCCTTGCTGGAGAAAAAAAAAGGAAAAAAAGAACTTAAAGGTCATTTAACAACCTGTCTGATAACAGTGAAATGTTCTCACTTTACATAGCGTGTGGCCAGGCAAACCTTCCTGATAATATTTTTAATACTTCGATGCCTTTATTTCCTCCTTTACAAATAATCACACTGTAGCAACGCATATTTTCACATCAAAAAAATGCAACAGATAATGCAACATGAAGGAAAGAGTTCATCTAACGAAAGTATAGCAGTTGGTCTGCAGAATATTTCACGTAGCCAAAACTACTCTGAAAAGGTTATTATTACAGAAGGAGGTAGGTGTTGAAATTAAGGGAGGAAAAAAGGCCAGGATAAGTAGGAGTCATCTTACCTAGTTTTAGCTGTCTGAAAGAAAGACATCCAGCCAAAGCTGGAGCAATCTGGGGAGGAGGTGCTGTGATTAAAAGTACGAGCCTCGTGCAGTTGACTGCTCGTAGCCAGCTGGAGCCTTTGGAGATGCTCTGTGGAATCACAGACAGCTTCTAGCTGTGGGTCGAGAAGAGCAGCAGCTCTTGTAAATTCTATGTCCTACCGGTCAGCCCTGTGTCTTGTGGATGCTTTAAACATCATGTAACGCTGAAGTGTGGGAAAGAGTGTCAAGGCTTGAATACACAGCGCAGAGACGTGTTCATCACATCAATTCAAGCTGGGCACCTTGCTGTAGGAAATGGAGCTCCAACTCACTGTGAAGGAGGGAGGCCATCATAGAATCGTTTGAGTTTGAGTTGGAAGGGACCTTAAAGATCATCCAGTTCCAACCTCCCTGCTATGGACTGAGATACCCGCCACTGGCTCAGGTTGCTTAAAGTTTCATTCAACCTGGCCTTGAACACTCCCACTTCCAGGGATGGGATATCCACAGTTCCTCTGGGAAGCCTGTACCAGTGCCTCACAACCATCCCAGTAAAAAATTTTTTCCCAAGATCTCATGTAAATCTCCCCTCTTTCAGCTTAAAACCATCACCTCTCATCCTATCCCTGCACTCCCTGATAAGGAGCTTTCCTGAGGGCCCCCTTTCAATACTGGAAGCCTTCTCTTCTCCAGGCTGAACAATCCCAACTCTCTCAGCCTGTCCTCCTTGGGAGGTGCTACAGCCCTCTGATGGTGTTGTTCAAAGCATCAGTCATCTTATCAAACACCTAGACATGTACGTTGGGTCAATATGCGCATCGGGTCGACACGTGCATTGAGTTGAACATAGCTCTAAATCCCACCATCTCCTTTATCTCTCCTGTTAAGTTTTCATTCAAGACAAAATTGCGTTCTTTCAAATGTCCTCATATTTCCAAACTGGTCTTTAGCGGCTACTTTGGAAGCGTCTGCGGAACTCCTAGCTACCAGCTCCTTGTGAAGGTCTCTAATCCCAAATTACATGAAATACCTTTTTTGAGCAAATGAGTGGAGCTTTCATTATGTGTTCATTGACCACAAAATACATTAAGTGTGTGCACTGTGTTATGGGAAGTATGGGATTCCCTTCTGCACTCACAAAGCTATGTTGGTGGAAAAGTGATAATGAGGAAAAAGCAGCCTTGAAGACAATATTTTTTAAAAAAACAATACCTGTTTTGATTGATTTGTTGTTTTTTTTTCTCCTACTACTTATAATTCAGTCATCAAAAAAACCCACCATTGTCCTTTTTCAACTGAAACTTCAAAACCTTGAAACTGAGATTTATTTATGTTTTCAATCCATTACTATCCATGGAAAATAAACCACATTTCCTGCGTAAGTCCAAGATTTGTTTGTTTGCTTGTTTGTTTTCTCTTTCTCAAGCTTTATGCATTCTAATTTATCACTGTAGGGTCACATGAATGTCATCTTCTCTTTTTTTTTCTTTTCTCCCTTTCAAACCAATGATGGAAAAGCAGCCTATAAGGTACTGTGAATAAGGCACTCACTAATATCATTAGCATGTGAAAAGGAGTTGTCAACTAGTAAGTAATGTTAGTTTTGCCACCTTGACTGCAAATGGTTTTCCCTCTCTGCTGGACTGGTCTCCAGGCTACGCTGAAGCTTGCCATCTTAGACAAACAAGATGATTTATAACTTGTATATATATATTGATTTGAATGTCAAACTGGACAAAGGCACATCTGAAAATATATGAATAAAGAGCCAGAAAAGTTGATATATGGAAAATCTCTAGAGGTATACACTTCAGAAGTGTGCTGAGCACATTTAGAGGAGTGCAGACAAATAGCAGGCTGGAGGCAACAGGGAGCGAAGATGTCCTCTACTTGGATGAGCTGGACTGTGGCTTTTTATAAAGAGCAAAATCCTTGATTCAAGCACTGCTGATCATTCCTGAGTTAAAAAAAATAAAAAAGATTTTGGATTACAGAACTTTAATAATGTTAGAACTTAATTTATAGAATCATTAAATGGTTTGGGTTGGAAGGGACCTTAAAGATCATCCAGTCTAACCCCTCCTGTCATAGGCAGGGACATTTCCCACAAGACCAGGTTACTCAAAACCTCTTCCTGTCTGACTTTGAACACTTCCAGGGAAGCAGCTGTCACGGTCCACTCGATGGGCTCGTGATGATTCGTTTACCTTGATTCTGAAGCGCAAAATTAAGGCAACCAAGATGCCAAGGGGTTATAATGCAATCAAAGAGAAACTTTACTATTTTGTCCGTAAAGCGGCAGCGATGGACAAAGGGGAGAAAGGGGAAGGGAAAGGAGGAAAGAGGATTATAGCTGCCACCACGGGTCCAAAGGTGGCCCTATGGTCCCAGTCCCGACCAGCATCCTGTCGGTCCTCAGTTGTGACTCGTCATCACTACAGGCGTGATCCGTGATCCAGAGGTGGGGAGATCTCACCGGGGTTCAGTTAGGAACCATCTTTTATGCTCAGCAGCAGCACCTCACACCTCCTCTCTCCCATGGATTGTGGCCAATCTCTGCCTTCATTTTGCAATCCAGGCTGGACTGCGCAGGTCCCAAAAGTTCTCGCTTCGCTTGCCAGAACTTGTCTGCACCTGCGCCACCTCATGTTCAGGGGTCTTCTACTTCCTCACCTCATCTTCCTCTCGTGACCGCTGGGTGACCTGAAGACCCTCTGCGAGTCTCTGTGCCTGCTCTTCTTTTGTTGGCTTCGGGTCAGGGAGGAGGTGGGGCGAGTTTGGCTGAGGCAGCAGGTGAAATCCATCTTCTGGGCAGCAGCCATGCAGCCTTTTCTTGGATGTTCCTGGCAGTCCCTGGTCACGGTGGCTGCTTGTACCAGGCAGTTCTTTTCTCTCAGGGCGTTTGCTTCTTGGTCTCTCTCCAAGTCCCTGATGGCGATGTTGAGGCAAATACTGTTCTTTGGACTGACTCTTACAGTGGCAACCACAATATATTTGGGCAACCTCTTCCGGTGTCTCACCATCCACATGGTAAAGAATTTCTTCCTAATATCCATCTAAAATTCCCCTCTTTTAGTTTAAAACTATTACCCCTTGTCCTATTACTTCTAAAAAAAAATCCTTCTAGAGGATTTTTAAGGTTATGGTTAATTATTATGTCAACAGATGTTTTTTTCTGACACAACATGAGACTGGGAGATAATAGGTAAAATACATCTGTGTTTTGTCACTTGGGAACTGGTGGTGAAAGCAAACATGAACTCGACTGTAGTTGACAAGTAGGAGTGGGTGTAGGTGTTGTGTCATAGGTTGAACTCGATGATCTCAAAGGTCTTTCCAGCCTTATGATACTGTGATACTGTGTGATACTGTAAAGCAAGAAAGCTCCAAATGGGAACTAAATGGAGAAGCCTCTGTCAGACACTCAGGTAATGAAGATAGAAGGGACTGTGGGTGAATTTTACTACCCAGAACCCCACATTCCTTTATTGTCTACAGTGAAATAGAGGAGCCATTAGAATCATAAGAGCCTCTATGGAAGAAGCTGGTGCTAGAGGTTGAGGAAGAGACTGCAGGGTTGAAAGGGCCCCTTAATGAATCCAATGGGTGACACAGCTACAACTCAACATTAGAGGGACCAGCGTGACCTTGCCAGCCTGCTTCTTGTCTACAACCTCCAAGTCTCTTGGCATAAACTTTTGTTTCCTCATAGAAAGGATCTTGGGCTCAATGTACAGATGCTGGGGGGATGGGACTTGGTTGAATTCACTTGTCTGTACACGTCCCGTTTGTCTAACAGCCATCAGACCTAATGGTGCTATAGATTCTACATCATTAGCAAAACCTGTCAGAGAAAGGATAATCTGAACTCTGGTCTCTACGTAAAAGTTTTTTGATGTCTCTTCTGTTAATTAGAAATTGAAGAGGATACAGAAATAGTCTCACACCTACAGCCCCATGCCCAAGCTTTGCTAGGTCTACCATTTGCTTCTAAAATGAAACTCTGTCTCTCTAAAATGACACAATACAAATAATTTTGTACATTGAAGTTTTGCATCAGAAAAATGGATGTCTGGAGGAGTCCCACACCCTCCTTGACATTCCCCCAGGGGAATGAAGGTAGTTTCTTGAGCACAGGATCCGTGTGTTCTCCTGGCAGAGATGTGAAACCCCAGTTTCAAGACAAGAACTGAGGTGCTCTTGGAGCTTAAATACTTTCAGGGTTAGGGAAGAAATAAACTGAATTCTCTATATTTCCTGTGTGGGAGGTAAACATTCAAATATTGAGATAAATCCCGTTATAGCATTGTAATCTTACCTTGGATAGTGCTTAGTGGAGATTCTCATCCTGTGGGTCATGTACATCACTACTCACATTCTTGTTGAACACTGAGTAGTCTTTCAGTGCACATTCATACATGCATTAACCCTAGTTTAGACATCTCTAGGAAGAGTTTAGAGATTATATCAGTCAGTTGGGGCAATGTTATACTGATCTTGTATGGTGCACTTCATAAATGACCTGTCCTCCTCATCCCAGAGCATACCTTCTAATTTCCCACTGCGATCACTGGTTCAGTTACAAGCAGTGTGTCTGATGGGTGTAGCACGTACAGGCTACATCATCTCATTCACACCTGCAAAAGAATTTGAGGTGTGACTCTTCCTAAACTGGATTATTGGATTATGTAGAGGGTAAGGGAATGAAGAAGTGAATGGCTGGGAGGAAGAACAGAAAGATACCTTAAGTGCTGTATTTAAGTGTCTTGGCAGGTGTGCAGGTATCACACTGACAAATGATACGGCACTTGGAAAAGCCGAATCAGTACCTCAAGAGTGACAGAATCACAGAATCATAGAATGGCCAGAGTTGGAAGGGACCCAACAAGGATCATTGTGTTCAACTCCTGACTCTGCATATGAAAATCCCAACATTCACACCACGTGTATGCTTCTGGAATATTGTCAGGCTTTGTGTCATGACTGCTTCCCTGGGGAGCTGTTCCAGTGCTCCACCACCCTCCAAAGGAAGAACCTTTTCCTAATATCCAACCTAACCCTCCCCAGCATCTTCCTGCCATTCCCTGGGGTCCTGTCACTGGTCACTTTTGAGAAGAGATCAGCACCTACTCCTTGCTTGTGAGGAAGCAGTAAACGACTAAGAGGTCCTCCCTCATTTTCCTTTTCTCCAAGCTGAAGAGACCAAGTGACTTCCTCTCTAGACCCGTCACCAAATTTGTGGTCCTTCTCTGGACATTCTCCAATAGCTTGATATCCTTTTTATACTGCAGCACCCAAAACTACACATTACTTGAGGTGGGGCCACACCAGTGCAGAGCAGAGTGGGACAGTCCCCTCCCTCGAGCAGCTGGCAGTGCTGTGCTGGATGCACCCAGGACACGGTTGGCCCTCTCGGCTACCAAGGCACACTGTTGGCTCATGTTCAACTTGCTGTTGACCATAGCTCCCATATCCTTTTCCACAGGGCTGAGAATGATTTTGCCTTCTCATTTTCCCAGATAGATTGGAATCGTATTATGCCAGCTGATAATATCTTGAGTCCCAGGGGGCTGTTAATGAATCAAGGCACACTACATGCCTTTGAAATATGTAAGTACTATCACAAGGAAGGAAACTGAGGCACAGAGGAATAGAGACTTGCTACTGTGTATTTGCAGGTCTGTGGATTAGAAGTGAGACCTTGAAGCTGCCCTTTGTGAATCATCTGAGAGCCACTTGCTCCACTCCTCATCACAAAGTGAGAAGAAATAGCTTGAATTTCAGCTATGCTTCCTCTTCTAATATAAAAGAGAAAATTGAATCCTCAAAGCAACAAGCTGTCATCAATGAAAAATTAAAAATTAAATCATGTTCACGAAAAGATTAAAGAGTTCTGGATTCCTGTGGAGAAATTCTCTGTTCTTTATAAACCCCTTATGGATTTCAGGGAAGGAGATAATGGAGGGATTGTGCCAAGGCATGAAGCTCTCTCTAGCTGGGATGTGAGGGAAAGGAAAACAGAGTGGTTGCATTTCATGGCTTTATTAGTTATTACTGAAGGATTATACTATTTTTGCATCTTCCTATTGCAGATACTGAGCAGGTACTCATTCTTTTGAAAGTGGACCATGATAAAATACCACTGAGTCATCTAAGAAATATTGTCTCTGGTCACCACTGAAGAGTAGATGAATGCTAGGCCACCCCTTTGAGGACAAGTCTGAAAACTGACCCCTAGCTTTTGTGGGAAATGTATGTGTTATTGTCTTTCTAGTCCCTCCTCCATGGAGGCAAAGACATTTAGAAAGCATGAAATAATGATGTGACTCTGCGGAGAGCCCAAGGACTGCTGGATCTGAGATGAGCTGTCCCCACTTCACCACAGCGTGGGGCCTCTGCATCATAGAATCACAGAATTTTTGGGTTGGAAGGGACCTTCGCAAGTCATCTAGTGCACAGCCCCTGCAGGAGCAGGGACATCTTTAGATCAGCTTGCTCAGAGTCCCATCTAACCTGACCTTGAATGTTTCCAGGGATGGGGTCTCCATTACCTCCCTGGGTAAAGGTCCACACTCATTGTAAAAGATTCCTTCCTTATATCCAGTCTAAATTACCCTCCCTTGGATTAAAACTATGGACAATTGGTGACCTCATTCTGTTCTCATGAGAATGGCAGCCTTCATGCAGAAGGTTTTGGGTCAACTAAGGAAACCTAAACCATCAGAAACAGAGGGGGGTTCTCCTCAGGCAAACCCACTCCAGGAGGTCCACATGAATGTGGGGCACCATTAATGATACATGAGAGTGTCAGACACATCTGTACAAGGCTCAGAGAAGGACAAGGTCAACAGGAGACACATGTCCCTTAGCACTGGACCTGGGTGTTGGGATGTCTCTAACTGCTCTAAATAGCCTTTGTGCCGACAGCTGAGTCAACAAAATTATCAGTGTCTTTGTCAAGTTGTAGTTGTTTGTGCCTCCATAAGAAACTTGAACCCATCTGAACTCCAAAAAGGGAAGACACATTATTTTAGATATTTAGTTATTTTCCCTTACACTCAGCACTGGTCAGGCTGCACCTTGAGTGCTGTGTCCAGTTCTGGGTCCACACTTTGAGAAAGATGTGGAGATGCTGGAGTGCGTCCAGAGGAGAGCGACGAGGATGGGGAAGGGGCTGGAGCACAAGCCCTGTGAGGAGCGACTGAGGGAGCTGGGGTTGTTCAGCCTGGAGAAAAGGAGGCTCAGGGGAGACCTTCTTGCTCTCTACAACTGCCTGGAAGGAGGCTGTGGTCAGGCAGGGGTTGGTCTCTTCTCTCAGGTGACCAGCGACAGAACAAGAGGACACGGTCTCAAGCTTCACCAGGGGAGGTTTAGGCTTGACATTAGGAAGAAGTTCTTGACTGAGAGGGTGATTGGCCATTGGAATGCGCTGCCCAGGGAGGTGGTGGAGTCACCATCCCTGGAGGTGTTTAAGGAGAGATTGGATGAGGCTCTTAGTGCCATGGTGTAGTTGACGAGTAGGAGTAGGTGTAGGTGTTGGGCCATAG
>VWPV01030517.1:0-64867 GCA_013389885.1 Geococcyx californianus | reverse complement strand
ACCAGCTTGATCTTTGGGAAGAAGTAGAAATCGCAAGGAGCCAGATCTGGTGAATAGGATGGGTGCTCAAGCACATTGATGTTATTGTTGGCTAAAAACTGCTTCACAGATGAAGCACTGTGGGCTGGCGCGTACTGACATTTTCTGTCCGAGGGTAAGAAAATATCTGTATTTGAACGTGTCCACTCATACCGAGTGAAGTGAACAAATTGAGCCTTGTTTCACTGTGACACGTTAGAACATGTTCTATAACAATCTCTTTGTCTCTCCCCTCCCACTCTTGGTTTCCAAGCTATAGGATTAGTCTTTTTTTTTTGTGTTGGACCTTGTGTGTATGTTCTTGGTGTGTATGTGTAAATATGTGTGTGCATGTGTATACGTATGTGTATATGTATATATGAAGGTATCTATATAGGTATGTTCCAGAATCCTGCCTTGTGAAGATTTCAGGAACATGCTGTCAGGATACTGGCTATGGGGAAGGGACATTGGGGAGTGTTGTAGAAACACTTCCCAGTCTCAGGCTTACATTTTCTCTTACATGGTGCAGCATGTCTCCCCCTAAGAGCTAGACAGTCTCCAAGATGTGCGTGTGCCCTGGGTACACCGAGGTGCAATTTGTAGAGTTTCGGTTAGACCAGGCTATTAAGCAGACCTTGCAACACAGAATGAAGTTACTTGCTGTTCCGGTTTGAACAAAAACAGAACTTATTTTCTAACTTTTCAGCTAAGCTGCTTCTAAGTAACTTCATTTTCTGAAAGATAACATAGTTTTCAGACAGTGTCTGCCTCTAGAAGTGATTATGCTTAATATTTATAGTTATCAGCAAGTAAAGAGGTGAATGGTACGCAGAAAAGCCATTGCTTATACTTATTCATATGGAAACAAAGGACATCCTTGAGTTGGTGGAATGCTGTAAAACAAAGGACAAGAAAAGGCACCTGCAAGGAGGAGCGGACAGGAGTAGTTACCCAAAGCTGACCTAAAAAGTATTCCATTCCATATGTGTCATACTTAGTATAAAGCTAAGTCAATCTCATTTCTTCAATGGCCAACATGCAGTGAAGACCTCGTCCATCTACCTGCTCCCAATCCTGATCCGTGCATTCCTGAATCCAGTTCCTGAATCCAGCTCTCATCTGCCACTGAATCCAGTTCAGGATGTTTTCTGTGCTTGCCCTGCACTGTCAGTGGTGATGTATGATCATCAGAGGAGTTAAATTAGATTTTGTATATTTATATATATTTTATGATTTCCTTATTAATATTATTGTTTTCATTTTTATTCTTGTTATTTCATTAAAGTGATTTGAGTTTAAGTTTCCAACCCACAAGTCTCTCTCCCTCATTTCCCTTTCACCTTTCCCTGTGTAGAGGGAACTGGGCTACAACAGTCCAGTTTAGCTGTTGATCAGGCTGGGGGTGGGGCTAAACCAGGACACTTAAATATTCATTCTTGTTTTTTAAATGCTTGTAATATTTTAGAATTGCTTATGTTTAATTCATTCTCTGTCTTCTTTCCTCAGGCATGCTTTTGCATTTGTTGGCATAGTGTTCCTAGATACCAGGTTTAATGTTGAGCTCTCACCCACTGCTTCCTCATTTCACAGTCTCACAGTATCACAAGGCTGGAAAAGACCTTTGAGATCATCGAGTCCAGCCTATGACCCAACACCAACACCTACTCATCATCTAAACTGCGGCACTAAGTGCTTCATCCAGTCTCTCTTTAAACACCTCCAGGGATGGTGACTCCACCACCTCCCCGGGCAGCGCATTCCAATGGCCAATCACCCTTTCAGTGAAGAACTTTTTCCTGATATCAAGCCTAAACCTGATGAAGCTTGAGACCATGTCCTGTTGGACACAAGCTTTGTTTCTCTAAATAAACAGGTATTCTCTCACCTGATTTTCTGGGACTTATTGTCACCCTGTGTGCAAATTATCATAATGGTTTGCTACTGAACTGCTGCCATCTTAAGATCTTTGTACTGTAAAAAAAATTTTTCTCACACAAATTCTACGTTGTTCCGTGCATTCCTGTGTTAGCATATACGTGTGAGCTTTTGGGGATATAAATTATGAGATTTGTTTTTTTGGGTTTGGTTTGTTTGGTTTTTTCTCTTTAAGTTTTTTCTCATTTTCCCCACATCTAGGCCTTTTTCTCCTTAATTTACCTTATTTCCACTCATAATTTTTGTAGTGTTAGTTGAATCTTCACAAACTGATCCTCCTCTCTTTCCTGGATCCACTTCAACCATGACCATTCTTTCCCATTGGGCAGTTCTTCTGTTGCTGGCCTGAGGTGCTATCTGCTAGCACATGAGCCTAAGGAAATAAAGGATTATCATAAAATGGCATAGCTAAAGCTGGTTGGAAAAAGCCATAGTGGTAAGGAAGGAGAAGACAAGGATCTGAATACGTGGCAAGACAGAGAAGACTCACTGCTTCTGAACCAACCAAAACAGTGTTGTAAAAGCAGATGAAATCATCTAGAAAATGTCTATAATTCTCACTCTAAAGGAATGTCCTACTAGGTAAAGATATCAAGATGAGCAACTAAAAAAACAAGAGAGAAACCTGCCGTGTTTTTCACTTCGAGACACAAAACACATTATTGAAGAACATCCAACTGTTTGGTTTTGTTTTTTTTTTTTTAATTATAATTTCCTTTCCTGCTGCTTTTTTTATGACTCATAGCTCCTATGCAATAGATACAATAGATATATTTGTACAGTTTTCTCCCACCACTTTTGCAGACAATGAAGAAGGGCAAGTGATAGTATCAAAACCAGCCTTGAGATCGAATAGGTGACTCTGTGCTATGCTGCAAGGAGATGGAAGGAAGCCACTGAAGTAAGATAGATAGTTAGCAAAGCGCTCTAAGAAGGCAAAATATTGAAAGGAGGGCTAGAGACATAAATAACGACTATTTGGCCTGAAGCAAGGCTGATATTTTATAATGGTGACATTATTTTTAATAAAAGGAGATGGAGAGTAGTATCTTTCAGTGCAACAGGTAATTCAGTGAAGGGAAAGCAGCTGACTGTAATGGTGAGAGAAGCCCTGTGGAATGAATGTAAGGTGAAAACTGGAGCTGGAAAGAGATCTAGTGTAGTAGGTAATGTAGTTAGAACCTTGGCTTAATGTTTAACAGAGAACAAAAGAGCTGATGAAGAGGTAAAAGGTTATTGAGGGTAACTAGAGATCTGAGTTTAAGGCTTTATTTAACAGGCATTTGTCTTCTGGTACGTTTCAGTGAATTCTTCTGTTACTCTCCATAAGACATTAAGGTTCAAATCACTGAAAATAAGAAAGAAACAGTAATTTTAGCACCACCTACGCTGGTACACGAAACAATTTACTGTGCCTTTTCAGCTTGAAGGAGGAATGAACTTACTCAATTAGGGCTGATGGATCTTTGGTCTTTGCGTAGCCTTTAGAAGAATGGCACCAAATTGCTATCATTTTCAGGTTTCATATGAGAGACATCAAAGCACCTTTACCGGTGTTGTGAGTGTTGGATGAGGTGACTCACGGACTCACAGAATTGTTTGGTTGGAAGATACCTCCGAGACTATTGAGTCCAACCATAGATCAACGAGTCCAACCATAACACAGACCTTACAAGGTGTGCCTGTCCTAAGGCATGTTCCCATCCATTTCCATGTTTCTTATACTGCGTGCTATAAAGTACTCTCTCTTTTCCTGTGTATGTGCATTCCTATGGAAATTGGGTGCCTTGATAGAAGATGTCCCGGCACACCTGTGAGCAGAACAGCCATCTTTTAAAAGCAAAGCTAGAAGCAGTATTGCTGCTGTTCTTCACTGTTCCAGGACACTTACCTTAGTGAGCAAAAATTGGCTGAGATGCTTTCCAGGGTAGCCACTATGTTCATGTAGTTTCATTTTCATGTGTTACATGAGACCTATGCTTCTAATTTGGCTTTGATAACCTGAAAATCAGAATCTTGAGAGCCAGGAGGCAATTGAATACCTAAGGACAGGCTTTCTTCTTATTTGGGTAGGACCTCAGCCTAGCACACATCTGTCATTCCAGAAAGGCATGAAGAGCAAGGTGAACAAGTGTGTGCAAACCTTTTGTGCCTCCATACCAAAGTGTGGTATGGACACAACTGGGGCCTCTTCAGTGAAGATGCAACTAGGGTAGAGGGAAGTGCATCACTGAGCCTGGGAAACTGGCAGAAAGTTGTGTGATTCTGTCAAAGGGCAATATATATCCAGAGCCTATGGCCAGTGCTTGCGTCTTGACAGATCATCGCCTCTGAATGAGTTGATCTTTAATGTGTCACTATTCCTTGAGGTTCTAATGGGAGTTGAACACAGTGCTCAAGTGAAAAATAAATGATAAAGCTTTTGGCAAAGAAAACAAAACCAGCCTAAAAGTGCTATTAATCTTTCGTGGACTACTTGATATAAAAAAGATAAAATTTATGTATTAGCTGCAAGAGGATATTGTTATTGCAGTGTTGTAATGTATCTCACTCTATACTTAAGAACTTGTATTAACCTTTAGAAAACAGGTTCTTGTAGGTCAATGCTTAGTGGAAGAGCAGCAGCAATGTCAGTAAGTTGAATGACTAGCAGATGGTTTTCTCGGTAGAAAATCTTGTGGATCCCTCTTCATAGTGTTCACTAGGGTAAGGAGTGCTTAGAGAACTGGTGGGTTATTATTATGAGAAGTCATCCTTTATCTAAATTTGGATTTTGAATCATGTTTGCCCTCTTTGATTATTATCATAAAAGACTGCCATTAATTTGGTGGCAGGCAGAAGCTTTATATAGCCAGTTTTACATCATGGTTTTTGAAATAAAGAACATTGCCAAAATTATTGCAGTTCATATTCGTCTCTGGAACATCCTGCACACAGTAACAGCAGAACAAGACCAAATGATTTTGCTCTTCATCATATAAGTAGTTCAGATGGAGAACTGTCATGAGGTTCTATGTGGAACATCCATGTTCTCTGTGAACAGCTGCTTTCAAGTTTGTTGTAGCCAAGCATGCACACATCACATACCTCTTAATCTTAGTTATAATACTGTTTTTCCCTAAGTTAGGGAGACCTATGCAGTGATTTCTATTTCCCAGGTCTCACTACAAGAATGAGAGCAATTGAGGTGCTCCAGAGATCGAAATTTTGAAATAAAATCCGAGTTCAGATTCTTTTCAAGGTCAGAGTTCAATTATTTTTTTGTAATTATGTTTCTGTTTACATATTTTGCAAACCTAGAATTGTATACCAAGAAATGGTACAGCAATTGCTGGTCTCTGTGTGGCCGTGACTAAGCAACTGTGGTACAAAACTCAGTTTGTTCAAACCATTGTTATTGTGTCTTCATTTTTATAGTGGCTAATTCAACAACCTTAGGAAAAACACTCAGCTGGGAAATGTACATTGCCAGATGCTCCAGGCTGCTACTGTTTCTTATGTCCTCGTCTTATTCTCAATAGAAGCCAAATTTATCAGTTTTGTAGAGCTGGAAGGATTTTACTTTGAACTTTACTTTGATTTTGAAAAGAAAATCAATTTTGCTTTTGTCACTTTTCTGGAAACAGATAAGATTGTCTGCTGCCCTGTTGAACAACTCAGGTTTATTGTCAAGTATCAGTGGGTAATGAAACTTTAGCTGGAGATATGCAAGAAATAGATTTAAGTTAGGCATATACAGAAATCCTATTATGTATATGGAAATCTTACATCAGCATTGTTTTTGAAAAAAAGGTTTGTAAATAGAAATATGCAATTTTTGCAATTTCTGTTTTAATAAAAATTAAATGTCACAAGGCATTTTGTATTGTTAGGCAGAGGTTTTCCATATACACCTCATATATTTGGTCTTCCGTAATTTTTTTTTCCCCATAAGTGAGATAAAGGTAATGTAGTAACATAGTAACTCAGATTGCTTTACGCTAATTTTATTCGAAAACAATCTGTGTTTTTAGATAACATGATTGATGAGGAGTATTTAGCATATTTTCTTCATATCATATAAAACTTTCAAATTTTATAATGTTTTAACTCTTCAGAAAGAGGATCTGAAATCTCCATCAAAGATGTTTAAAGATGTGACCATGTTTGTACCGGAGTTTCAGTTTTCATGTGCAATTTTCCACTTGGGTGTAATGTCATGCTCAGTTGGTTGAATATCTGCCTGTTTAGAGAGACAATTTTACTCGCAATTATACTGACTTGCACAAAATCTCAGTAGAGGAATGGATGATATGCACAAACTTTTGTATAACTATAGTTTAAAACTAGATTTATTTAGTCATAACAACAAGGAAATACAGTGAAACAAATTTTTAATTTCTAAATAATTTCTTTTTTAGTTATTTTGAGATTTTCTAGGAATTGCAAAAATAAGAACATCCCTAGGTCTCCATTATTGGTTATTGCTTGAGACTGAATATAGGTTAGAAGGGCTTTTGGTCCTCTGACTTAATAGACCCCTTTATACATTTTTAAAAAAAGCAATTTCAAAAAATGGAATTTTTCTCTTTTATGAAATACTAAATCAATTTCACTTTGCAAGGAAGTAGCCACTCTTTCAATATAGAAATACTTGGGGTATATAATAGTGCTCCAGTAGAAAGGAGAGTGAGTTATAAAATTCTTTTGTAAAATACCTTGATTCATTTTATAGTGTCTTTTGCCCTTGTACAATAAAGATAATGGAGCCTGTATTCTCAGTGCATCTGAAATACATTCATTTTCAAACTTATGTGTTCAAGTGCTGCTGTATTATTACCCTGTAAATTTGATTGCAGAAGGAATGAAACATTTTCTCATGTGTGTCACTTACTGACTTTCTTTCTCCTGATTGCAACAATTCTGAAACATTCTTCTAATCTCCAGAGGAGTTACAAGATTAAAGTAAAGCAATCATGCATGATGTGCTTGAAAACTTGCTTACGTAAAAGTGGCATTTATTTATTTATTTATTACATTGTTGTTTATGTATTGGCCATACTAGGAGGTACAACAAATCGACTCCTTCTGCAGCTTTAATTAAATGTAATTTCCTTAAAATGGGAAAGTGGTAAACATGTATTACAAATTGTTGGTTGTCTGAGGATGGAGTTTAGCATTTCTAACTTAGAAACTCATTTTTTAACTTGAAACTAATGTTTAGATTTGCTGTATCAATATAAAGAATATGAATTAAAACGAGAAAAGATATCCAGTCATTTGTGGACTCACAGAGCTGAACAAATATTGAAGGCTATGCAGTAAAAAATTCTGGTAAAGATTATAAACCTACATTCCATAAAAATATTGCTTGTAAAACCAGAGGTGGCCTCTGTGCATCAGTTTTCATTCTGCAGGCTGCCAGCCCTGTCAGTGGAACATCAGCTATCATATTAACATTCCCCAATAGGAAGATTTACATTAGAAATGATTACGTAATTCACAAATGCCATGATGATGGAGTTTACAAGAAGCAGCGGTCTACCTTATTGTTAAAACAGGAGGGGAAACTCCTGTGGCTGGTTTGCTGCTTCGCATTGCAGCAGATCCCATCTTCATTACGTTGTTTGTTAAACATCATATTTTTCTAACCGCAGATATGTGGAAGTTTTAATTCATTTGCCTGCTAGGCCTCCTCTGTGCCTTGTTCAGCAATCGGAGACGTCCTCTTGTGTGGGTCTACTCAGCGTATCCTCTGGAAGCCCAGGGTACTTTGGAATACGCATGGAATTTTTGAGTTCCTTTTATGTCATTTATAAAACACCTCCTGATGAGAGAAAGGATTTTTACAGACTACAAGGTAGGCTGCAGCTCATGGCTTTCGTTAGTGGGTAACTCTTCTCTCCATGGCCAAGTGACGTGAGTATGGTTGGCCTGAAATGGTGTAGGGCACAGGCAGCATCTTCAGCTCTGTCATATTGACATTACTCTGCCTTTTCTCAACAGAGATGTTTAAAAAAAAAACCTATGGTGGAATCTCTCAAGGGAAAAATGATACATTTTAGCCAGTAAGCTGATGGCAAGAGAACTAAACTAGGAGTAATCTGGCTTGTGTCAAAGGTATTGAATGTAATATTCAATTCACTGTAACGTTAATTGAATCAGTGAGGAGCTTTCCATTGACTGCCATGGATTTGGTTCAGAGCTTTGCTTTCTCTTTTTGCTGGGTCATTCCTTTTGGCCTCAAAACAGACAAAACAGAGTTTGTCAAGTAAATGAGAGAAAAGAATTAAAAAAACTGCTTTATCCATTTTCCCTGGACTTACCTTCTGCTCTTCGAAACAGATTGTTTTTCAGCTAAGAAAATGTTGTTGAGGAATACATGGACTTTGATATTTTTATTCACATTACTAAAAACATTTCACTATTGCATTTTTTTTTGGCGAGATGAAAGAAAATAAGAGAGTTCCACCTTGAGCTATGCCCAGGCATTGCAGGTAACTGATAGCCTCCCTAATGCTGTGTGAGCACCCTTAAAAATTAAAAAAACCCCCACCCTCCGAGTTTTATTCACATTGGATGTGCAGTGAAAGCCTACTTTTATTATCTCATATTCCAAGCACATTTTGACCTAGATCCTAAGTAGAATTACAAATATCTAATCTGCTGCTAAAGTTGATGTCTCTCATGGCTTTATAAGGATTCTCAGGATAGTTGGAGCATCTCAGTAAAGCTTTCCTTCTTGGAGTTAGTTTGTTATTGTCTTTTGGAAATAAAAAAAAAAAGCAAAATTGGGACTATGAACACACAAGAATTCACAAATCAAAGGAAAAATTTCATGAGCGTTTTAACTCATAAATTTTAAGCCAACCTGACTAAGGGCTCGGCATTTATCAATGCCACTGCTTCTCCATGCCTTATCTCCATGCCTGTAACACTGCTGGAACTCTGTTTCTCTCTCTTGTGCAGGGTGTGAGTACTTGGGTTTGTGGAGAACTTAGTCCAGTTGACAAAGACAGTTGGGATACATATATATATATTCAGCCTTTGAGTTAATTTGAATGCTATGTTAATACTCATAGTTTCTTGTACTATGATTTTACATGTAATCACAACCATAGTTATTACATTGATTTTGTCATTAGTTTTCAAATATACATAAGTTTTTGCAGAATTTACTAATAGAATCTGAAATAGTGCAACTTGGGTATCTAATGCCAGAATTAGGCATAATACATAACCTTATAAATCTAACAGTTTGAATTAAATGCAGTACGTGTTATCATAGTTGACAGAACATAAAGCTCTCCAAATCAAGCTTTCCATGTCTATTATCTTTGGCTCAATATTTTCTAGAAAAATTTTCATCATCCCTTTTCTTAATAGAGAAAGCAAATGATATGCTGTCTGTAAGCCATCTTTCTTCTTTTTCTTATTCTTCCTACTGTTGGACTTCACTCTTATTTTCAAATAATGCTGCAGTAAAAATGAGTCATTGGCCAAGGATGACTACTGCCTAATATTGCAAGAGCAAAGAAATAAAACAATGGCAGAGAAAAAATTTTCCAATTGGTTTCCTAGCAGTGACACAAACCTTTAATAATGTTTTCATTGATTAAACTCTTTTGCTCAGCATTTACGCCAACAGAAAAATTATTACAGTCTGTAATGAGCAGAACTCAAGAACTGATGAATGATTTACTGTGTCTATCAGCTACTTAATTAGAATTAATTATTCATAGCCTTCCCTGATGAAAGAAGGACTGTTATAATAATAATAATAATCATATAGTGTATGTTGTCAGTGTTTTCTGAAATACCTTGTCTAATGGGGTTATGGAAATTACTTGTGATTTTAGTCTAGCAAAAACAAAGATTAGAAAGAAGCCCTGAAATGTGATCTGACAGAATTTTCTCATTGCTTTGCATCAAGGCAATCCAGCAGACTGCACCATCCACTGCCTGGCCCAGACCAACTCCTCCACAGGAGAACGGGATGAGGATGTGCTGTTGTCCAAGTAGGCTGAGAGATATTCCCAGGGAGGCTGTGGCAGGATGTCAGCAAGCATGATGCAGCACTGCAGTCTGGGGAGGATGGGAGCAGGTGAGTGGCAGTTCTGTCTGCAGGCAGACCTCTGCAGCCTGCTGAGGTGCCGGGCTGAAACCTTTCAAGAAGCTAGTGCTTCTCTGGACAGTGTCAGCTATTGCTAACTGGTGTTAGCTGATACCAGCAGATGTTGTCTTGTGGGAGGCATGAGGAAAAGAGCAAGGGTAGGAGGTTCTCTGAGGAACTGGAGAGCCAAGGCTGTCTCATGGAGTGTGAGAGTCCTCAGGGTGAAAGCCATGAAAACTCCCGGCACTGCACACTTTCCCTGCAGGTCTAGACGAGATGTTTTCTTTGGTTAGAAAAAACTGCTTGAAACATCCCTGAACATTTTCCCTTAAATCTTCCAGTTAATTTTAAAGAGCATCCACTTACTTTAGGGTGAAGTTGCTTGGATTTCAGAGGAGAAACATAGTAGGACTCTGTCATGTGCTTACTGCCTTTGCCTTCATCTAATACTTCGTAGCCCCTGAGGGGAGGTCCTTGATTAGCAAACAAAACGCATATCACAGAGAAAACCAGGTTGTAACAGCTACAGGTGTGCTAGGAATTCCATTTTTTGAGCAGATAATTTATTAAAAATATGTTGTTCACATAACATATTCAAGGCTTTACTCTCCAGTTACTGGGAGGACACTAAATTAGCAAAGGTTATGTGAATGAGGTTTGAGGGTTTTTACTTTGTCAGTGTGCTTAAAGCCAAACTGGAGAGAAAACGACCTGTTTACAACTAAAAATGAAATTGATATCATTGCTTTCTTGCTCATGGTCTAAGCTGCAGTTCTTTATATTTACTTTTTGACCAAAAAAAAGCTTGCAGAATTCCTTTTCTGTGTTATTTTTTTTTTAGATAATGAGGTGTTCATAGCCAGGTTGGATGGGACTCCCAGCAACCTGATCTAGTGGAAGGTGTCCCTGCCCATGGAAGAGTGGTTGGAACTAGATGATCTTTAAAGTCCCTCCTAACTCAAGCCATTCTTTGATTTACCAGTGGTGTTAGCTATAGTACCTTATGAGTAAAAGGAGAAAGAAGCAAACAGGATGAGTTAGTTAGTCAGTGCTCTCTCTAGACCAGAAAGAGAGAAATGAGAGCAACCTGGGAAAATGTTTTCTTCTTACAAAAGTGAATTTCTACTGTGAAACATAAGGTCAAACTCCTTATTTTACCTTGATGATATTTGGGCAGCATTATCTTTGTTGGGAGATTTACCTAACTGATGTTGTGGATTAACTGCAGTCATGGAGGAAGATCTCAACCTGTCTAAGCAGTAAATGATCTACTATGAGCTACTTTCTCTGTTGTGACTCGTGATAGCTGTCAGGTCAAGCTGCTGAAGTATCTCATTTGGGCTTATTAGTGGGAGCGGGAGCCATTGAATTGTTCAGGCTGGATTTTGTTTGGAACAGACTTTTAGTGTTCAACATATACCCATAAATGTCTACTAAGGCCAGAGCTCCAGCTGACTCCTCTGGCTGTAAGCTCTGTGCTGTTGAGGTTGTGAAGGTAAAGAGTTACTCTCACAGAGTCACAGAAATGAAGGGAAGGAGGAAGAAAAGAAGGGTTGAGAAACAAGGGGAAATGAAGGGAAATGGAGCAATGCCCTTTCCTCCTGCAAAGAACATGAGATCATTTGTGAAGTTAGTATTGCTCATCTGATAAAAAGCATTTAAACAATTTGAAATTTCTGTGAAGTCAGTATAAAATAGCAGTGCTTAGAATAGCACACCATTATTAATTCTGAAATTGTTTCAAAGTCCCTCTTTTCCTCCCACTCCACACATTACATAGACACAATTACTGTTATTTTTATGCTTAACTCCCAGTATATCTGAAAATGAAAAATTAAATATGCTCTTATAATGGAATCAGGAAAAAGTGCATACGTTATTGAATTCTGCTTCAGCACATGGCTCTATAGCATGTCTGGGGAAGCCTGTTCCTCAGCTTTGGGCTGAAACTGGTTGAAGGTAATAGTAGGCTGTTAGTAATTGAAAATACAGAAATCAGTTTAACAAATCTCTATTGACTCGCTTGCATTAATTTATTGCACTATCATCTGCTTTTCACAGAAGTAGATGTAAACCTATAGATTTTTATCTGAGCCTGTTGAATAATTACAGTCATCGTGTAAATGACCAGAAGTTGGTTTTACCCAAAAGTTCTGGCTGTGATGTTGCTGTGTGTCCTGCTGACACAGAGCCCACGGGTGCTGCCCTTAGAAATATCTCAAGCTTGTAGTGCTATCCAGTTCATTCTGGTCAGGGATGGTGTAAATGATCGAGTAACCACTTCTGTGTGTTTATTTGCTGGGATGAATACCCTCGTGTGGCAGACTGTATGTATTGCATTGACATGGAGAAGGAGAGGCTTGGCAAGCTTCAAAAGACCTGTGACACCACTGTGGAAAGATTCTACATAAGTAGATGTTATGACATATGTCTGAAGGGAGGCTTGGTTGCCAGAGGAAGGGAAGAAATTGCTTGATCATTTTCTTGTTTCTTTCTGTGAGCTTGAATGGGGATGAATTCAGCAGAATTAGGCCTCATAGGTTTTTGTTTTTCCTCAGATATTTGGGAATGGTCATCTGAGATGGTAATAATAATAAGCCAAAACAGCTCTTAGCTTCCTACACAAAAAAGTGTTCGCACTTGTGCCTGTGACTCAAATAGTTTCACTTACCATATGAGTCAAATATGAATCACGAAGCATAATTCCTGATTGACTTATGATTATTTTGCTTTTTCTGAAAGCCCTTTGTATATATTTGGTGAATTTATTTTTGTTGTTTGTCAGTATATTTTAACCTATCTTTACATTCTGAACTACAAATATTTTTCTTTTCTGCATATGATATCCTCAACATCTTTTTTCTGTAACTGTTCATAACTCACTGTTTATACTCCTAAAAAGCATGCATGGTCTATTGTGAGGAATGAAGGCACAGTTTAGGTATAAGCTAGCATGGAACTGGACATTGTCATAATAATTACAAAATATTTCAGTCACCACTTTGAATACAAGTGTATTTACTTGCTCTGGATTTCATAATGTGCATTCCTTCTTAGGGAGCTGGGAAAACAATCTCTGCATTAGGAAAAAAAGGTGCTTCAAAATGAGACAAAGCCAGCAGGCTGGCATGGTAAGGCAGTTTGCGAAGGCAGGGCACGCAGGCAGGGCGCAGGGAAGGCACAGCCTCTGAACTCAGGAGGCAAATTGGTAAGTTCAGGTGGTGTGGAGGAGCCCAGCCATGGTATCCACCCGGTGAGAGGGTGCAGCCTCTGCACCTGCCAGAAGGGATGTGTCAGCCCAGACGGAGCTCCCAGGAAAGCACTCAGCCATCCAGGTGTCTGGCTGCAGCGAGTGCCACCAGCTTGCACTGGAAACAGAAGGCAGCAGAAATAACTGCTGTATAAGGTGTGAGCAGGTAGACTATCTCCTGAGCCTGGTGGCAGAGCTGCGAGAAGAAGTGGATAGGCTAAGGAGCATCAGGGAGTCTCAGTAAGAAATAGACTGGTGGAACCGCATCTTGACCTCTCTGAAACATTATCAGAAACAACCACTGGAAAAAGCCCCTGACCAAAGGAATTTGATATGCTCCCCCCATCACCAAGTAGTCAGGGACTTAAAGAAGAGTGGTGAGTGGAAGCAAGTCCAGAAACAGGATGGCAAGCGAACCACCTCCTTGCACACACCTCCCCAGGTGCCCCTGTGCAATAGACACAAGGCTGTAGCTGTGGGGGACCAATCAGTGGGCAACGTGAGTGTTGATCCATCTACACCAGAGGAGGGGCCAAAACCAAAACAACACACTCTTCGCATTACAAATGCCTCAAGAATGCTGGAGTCTCCCTGCTGAGGGGAATAGAGGGGCCAATATGTTGAGCAGACCCTACTTATAGGGAAATGTGCTGCCTCCCAGGAGCCCGGGTTAGGGATGTCACTAACAAACTCCCTACTTTTGTAAGGCCCACTGACTACTACCCATTATTCCTCTTCCACGCGGCAGGAGATGAAGCTGCAAAACACAGCCCAAGGATGATCAAAAGAGACTTCAGGACCTTGGGAAGACCAGTAAAGGAATCTGGAGCTCAGGTGATTTTTTTCCTCCTCCTGGAGCCCTGTGTCCAGTTCTGGAATCACCAACATCAGAAGGATACAGGACTTCTGGAATGGGTCCAGAGGATGCCACAAAGATGCTCAGAGGGCTGGAGCCCCTCTGCTGTGAGGACAGGCTGAGAGAGTTGGGGTTGTTCAGCCTGGAGAAGAGAAGGCTCCAGGAAGCCTTCCAGTACCTGAAGAGGACCTGCAAGAAGGCTGGGGAGGGACTTTTTACAAGGGCATGTAGTGATAGGATGAGGGGAAATGGCTTTAAACTGGCAGGAGGAAGATTTAGGTTAGATATTAGGAGGAAATTCTTCACAGTGAGGGTGGTGACCCTGGCACCGGTTGCCCAAGGAAGCTGTGGATGCCCCCTCCCTGGAAGGGTCCAAGGCCAGGTTGGATGGGGCCTTGAGCAGCCTGGGCTGGTGGGAGGTGTCCCTGCCCACGGCAGAGGGAGTGGAACTGGATGGGCTTTAAGGTCCCTTCCAACCCAAACAGTTTTGTGATTCTGTGATTCTGTGAAAACTGACATGACTGACAGGCCTGTGGGGACGATAACAGAGGTATATACACCATGCTTTGTGCTGGTGTTTTGCAAAATGAGTATGATTGTCACTGAAGTGTGATTTGTCTTGGCATTTAGTGCATAGCAATAGCAGTCTTATTTAACTCTCACTAAAAATGTTCTGTTGGGTAAATTCCACTTTTTTCCCCCTACAGTTTTCAGAATTCAGTTTGCCATTATTAAGGAATCTGGGTTTTCCTCGAGCTATTTTACTGACAAATATATGATTTTAAAATATGTCTGACTGATTAAACTCAGGCTTAACAAAACCACAATATTTACAAATTTTGTGCTGTTCCATGATTGGTTGATCACACTGCTGTATTACCACTGTGAAAGTGGTAATCACAGACTGGGAATGGATTGACTGTATATTTTTTATGAAATCATAGGTCCATTTTCACTGATTGGGTTTCATGTGATCATTTCTTGTAACATCTTCAGTGTATCACAGGCCATCATATTTCTCCCATCTACTTCTGGACAAAGCTCAGTCTCTTGGGTGTTTCTGAAAGGTACTAGCTTGATTTTAGGGCATTAATGTGCATTTGACGTCAGTTTTTCATATTCCAGGGTGTCTGAGCGGGGCTGCCCACAAACTCAGCGGAGTGTTGTCATGTCTAAGTAATACGATGCTGTGCTTGGTCAGAGATCCCTGGTTTTGAGAAAGCTAGCACGTGTTCATAGTACAGGAGTATAAGGCAGCCTTATGCTGGAGTTCTTGCTCAAATTCTGTAAGAAATCAAGAAGAAGATGACACAGGGAATAATTTCTCTCCTTCTTGCCTGCACTGCATGCAAAAATGCACACACACTTTATTAACATACTCTGACACTGGGTTTATCAGTGCCAGATCGTGTTGCAGTGTACATCAAATGTCTTACAGATCTGTGTGTTTTACATTTGATTAGTTATTTCAAATCAACTCGCTTATGCTCTTAAAGAATACAGTTAGACTTTTTTGAAAAAACTAATCTATCTCTCATGAACCCATGTTGACTGACATAAATTAGATTCCTGCAATTCTTAATCAATTACGTAATGTACCAGCGTTTCCCTGATTTTATCCAGGACAGATGTCATGAAAAATTATGCTTTTTATGAATCCTTTTTTTCCAGTTTTGCAAACACATCTTAGCAAGAAACCCATAATAGTGCATTTGTATGTAGCAGCTGGGCAGTTGAGAATGCATTAATTAGTATATTACAGCAGTGACACATTATTTATTATGCCATCATCAGAGAATACAATTAAGTTATTGTAGAGTTGCTATGGTTTCCAAAGGAGGTACAGTGCAGACTAATTACCTCAAGATGCCAGATGGTACTGAATAATTCTTGAGCAAATGCCGCATCACCTCTGCCCCTCCTACGTTCTCATAGTAAACACAACACTGATAAAATGGAAGCTGAGAGTGTAGTGATTTCCCTTTATAGATCTCCACAGGTCTCTGTTTGCCCTGAGCATATTTACATTCTTCAGACTTTATTGTTTAATTTTCTCCCATCTGTGCAAAGATTCTAATGAATGAACAGCAAACAAGCATGTAAGAAAACTCTGCCGCTGGACTTGACTACAAATGTCTTATCTGCACTATACCAGCAATTTTGTGTGTCTGTCGTGGCTGCCCTGAGGTCATGTTGGATAGAGAGGTGCCTGATCCTGCCCGCAGGGCAAGGAAGCTACAAGAGACACTTTAAGCACTGTCTACACTCAAGATTTCCCTTCAACCTAAAAATTCTCCACTTTGTGGATTATGGAGACGCCCTACAGCCCAGCAATGTAAGTGAACATCTATTTGGACCTTAAGCCTTACCTATAGGATACTCCACATAGCAGTGTGCATAAATCATTGGGATATAAAAAAACTGCAAATCTTAAAGACAATGAAGTTTGAGGCCACTCAGTCTTAGAGACGAGGCTTTCTTGTAGGTCTGTGCCTGTTCACATGGATGCTTTATTTTTCTTGTCTTTCAGTGGTCAATAGGTTAGTTGTGTGTTTGAAAAATCTTTATTATACAGCCTGAGAGGCACATAAATAGATGAACTGTATGTCTGTACGTGTAGTAAGTACCCAAGTATAATTTAACCATTACTGATAAAAAAATTATGAGGCCACAAAGAAAAGTCTTTGGGATAATGTGTCACAGAGATATATGCTTTAGTCCAAAAATTATGGCTGTCTTGAGTGTTAGCCCCAAATGAGATAACCTTCAGCATCAGGTCAATATAAGTAAGTCAGGCTTTGGGTACAGGCTTTTGTACCCTACTTTTGCAAGTGCTGTCATAGGATTGCCAACACATTGCCCTAAGAAACAGCCTTTTGATTTAGTATAACCCCCATTCAGAGTTTAAATTCAGGTTTGCAGTGTGATTAGTCTAGGAAAACAGCCATAAAACCCCAGAACAACAAATGTTTCTCCTCCAAATCCAAAGCTTGCCTGTATAGAGCTTGCTTAGACTTTTCTAGGTATTTGATGTTAACTAATTGACTGCTTCGCTCTACATGACTTCAAGAAGCTTGCTTGTCTCTGAGCTGATCTGAGCTGGTAGAGCTCCAGGTTTTTTAGCTTTTCAGTGGGGTTTTAGTGGATTCCTGTTATGTGGACTTTCATAAGTACAGCTAACAGAGGCAGCCACAGTCAGTTCTGCTTGTGGAGCTGCTGGGCTTTCTGGGGACAAGGTCCAGATCACTGGGAAATGCCTGAGAAGCCTCTGAGAAACTTAAGGTTTCCTGCTACTGCCAGTAAGGATGAGATAAAGGGAGACACAAGGTTGTAATTGCAGGGATGATCTAGCAGTTTCTAACGAACACAATCAGCTACCCTTTAACCCAGAGTGACTGAAGCCTTTGTTGCAGCTGTCACCAATTAGGGACCATCAAGTGTCCTTCCAGCTGGTGCTACAGACAGGCCTACAAAAGGGCTAGATGGGTAGTTGTGACTCTAGATAGAGTAGTTTCCTCAGGAGGGGCTTAGGTAGCTGTCTGTGCTGGGGCAGAGGCTTTGATAGAGGCTGACTTTCAGGTGGCAGATGCTGTTCTGCAAGTCCCAGGATGCAGGGAGTCAGGCACCTCTCTCTGATGCTAGGAGAGGTGGCCTTCTGTCCTGCAGAAGCTGTGCCACCAAGTGAAAGAGTTACAGAAGGAAGAGAGCAGGCTATGCGGCGTTGAAGATGGGATCTTCTCTGAGATGCAGCAGCTTGAATAGCCCTGGACCCTAACTGCAGCAGAGAAGCAGGCAGTATCCACAACCCATCTGAAGGTAAGTGCAACCTTATGTGAAGGGGAAAAAATGGGAGCTGCGGAATTCTGACACCAAGAGGAAGGATCCTGCCCCACCTAAGGGCTTACAAGTACAAAATACACCCACTACACTCAAAACTGAAGAGAAGGCAGGCGTGCCCTTAAACAGAGGAACTAGTCCACCTTTGGTCCATAAAAAAGATCTTGGTCAGGGGAAAGGAGGTGCAAGAATGACAAAAAAATCTGGAAATAGAGTAAACTGGGAATAAGATATAAAATCAGGTAAGGAACACAGGAGGGGGTGAATCTTTTGAGGCTAGGAGCATGGATATCTACTAATGAAGCTGGCTTGTGTACTGGGATCCTGGAACATCCAGGGTGCTGGAGGCAGGTGTCTTAGACCTTAGACAACACACAAAACTTTCCATCACATCTATGTCTGAAAGACTTGGTGTGGGGCACACTGAAGATCAATGGGCTTACAGCCAAGCACTAAGAGATGGAGGGAGGAAAGGGTGATAGAGCTGTAATTCGATAGTAGCTGTGTGTGTTTCATAATGCTTGAGTGATAATAGCTTTATAATTGTGTGAAATAATTATGTAAAATGATAACTAAATCAGTAGTAGTGATACACATTATTTAATTATATTACTAGGCAATTACTTTATATTGCTTAATCAGTAAATGCTTAATCACTGTAGTCTTACATTAGTAATATTTCAAGGCTGCAGGTTAGAAGATTTGAGCTAGACCCATGAAATAACAATGTCCAAAGTAGAACATTCTTAAACCAGCAAATGTGCATTGGCTCTGATTTTTGTGACGTTGAATATTAGGAAGAAAAATGGCTGTCTGTCTTGTCAGATTGTTTAAATATTTAAACAAGAAATTAGTTTCATCAGTGGGAATTGCAGTCATGGCCTCAATTCAAGCTCCCTTTGAAAAGATCTTTTAATTTCTTATTCCTGCATAAATTTTGGTTCTTGCTTGATTCTGGCAAAGGAAATAATTGAAATGCCCAGATCGAGTGAAATACTACACTTCTTCCCTTAAAGTACTGTTTTCTTAGAAACACTGAAGACAGACTGCTTTCTCAAGTCAAGAAATTGGAAAAGGAAGTACTGTTAAGGCGTTAGCCACTTAATTTTAGGAACATGTATGTTTCCCAAGATAACATTCAGCTGTACAGTTATTTTCAGGATAATACATATAATTCTGGTATAATAAAATTGTTTCATTATAGGAGTTGGAGAGATATGAAATCACTTCTTGCGTTACACCACCTATTGATCGTGAAACAGAAGATTGCATAGTTTGATTATTTGTTAGGGAATGGCTTGGCTATAATTTATCTTGATGCATTCAGAGGAACTATTCTTGGATATAGATAATAAACCAGGACTTTTCTGAACACAAATACTTATACTGCTGAAAGTTTACAAGCTGGACATTCTTAATAATTTTATTTTGTTGTAAAAAGTAGTGTAGAGATTCAACTCCTACAGGGAATGATTCAAGAAAACTATAAGTAGAAATCATGTAAGCAAGTGGCTGATGTGTTAACAGATCCCATTTTTTGGGGGTCTCTTCACTGAAAAGAATAACTTTTGATGTGTGACTTAATGACTAAATCTTCTACTACCCTGTAGCTTACACAGTAGATCAAGAAATGAAAGAGATTGTATGTACCTGACCCTAAGAGACTAGGTTTAGCAATCTGTGCCAAATACCTTTAGCAAAGTAGTGAAAAATTTGGATATGTTCAAAAGCTGACTGGATATGGTCCTGGGCAACTCCTGAAATAAAAGGATTGCATGAAAATCTAAGCTTCCATAAAAATTGATTGCTCCCTGTGTTGTTGCCGGGGAAGGTTTGAAAATATCAAAGAACTGCAGTAACAGGCTTAAGATTAAAGAGAAAAGAAATATATACATTATAAAATCACAATATTTACCCAGTGAGAAGATTTTAGGAGACCTTGCTCATAATTTTTGCAGATATAAGAAATACCTTTGGTGACTAAGGTTCATTCTAGTCACTCTCTAGGACATCCTCAAACAATCCGTTATCTCTTCTAGAGCTAAAGCACCAAAATGCTTCACTTATTTAAGCAGAATCTTCACCTGCCCAGCTAACTTATCTTTTATCTAGGATTCTGTGGCTGAATAAACAAAACCTCCTGCAGAGAAGCTGAGAATCTGCTCCAGAAAATGTAAGATGCAGAAAAATTTGTGAGGGAAACCTCACAAATTACCTGGCCTGGAACCAAAGTGCCAGCAGAATGGCAGAAGGGAGATTTTGAATCCAATAAATGCAACCCTTTGGAGACCACAATAAAATAGGATCCTAGTGACAGTGCATGTCTATGAAAATTCACTGCAGTATCAGACATCCCGGGTGCCTATTTTATCAGGAATCATTATGCTGCTCAGTGTTCCGAGAACAGTTCTGGACAATGAAAAAGCTTTTGCATTCAGAGTGGTGACATTTACTCACCAGGCATTTAGCTGTCAGGCATTAAGGCCATTGCTTGTGAAATAGGTTTGTTTGAAAGACAGGAGTGCATATGTGTGTTATTAACTGGAGAGAAAGGGTAAATTTTTAAATTAAATACGCTGCAGCACAGTTATACCTTGAGCTCAACTTCATTGATGAAGGAGCTAAGGGAAGTCTGAGCTCCTGCTGACCTTAGGATTGCCACTGCACCTCGTCAAAGAATTGAAGTCTTGCCTTTGTGAATACATATTTCAAATGTAAGAATCTAATAAAACAAGAGTGTGCATTTGAATTTGCCTCTGAATACACAATACAGAGGAAATAGTCATTTACACACAAGTTTTCAGCTGAAAATCGCATCCTTTGAGAACTGATGTCATTGAATAGACTCCTCGGCTCTAGTGAGCCAAAAAAAAAATGGTAAGCAAACAGTTAAAGTAAAATAAATAAAACTGGTACAAATCAGTACAAAATAAAAGGCCCTTCCAAAAGAGATTCTGATCTGAAAGCCATTTTATAAATTAAGGACTCTAGAATTCATGGGAATAATCTTGCATGTAAAAGGTGGAACTACCAGGTGGTCAATAATAATGTCATGGGGCTGGGTATACTGAAATATCTGACAGGCAGGCTCAATACACAGCCTTCACGTATGCTTGCTGGAAACACAATGCTGTATACTGTCACTGTCCCTTAGCTGTGACAAATGGTGGTGGAGGTAGAAAGAGATACAGAGAGAAAAGAAATATTTAGTTTGTTTTGATAGAACATTAAGATGAATCAGAAAATAAATGTGATTTAGCATAGAAGCCTGTTGGCAAGTCAGTAATTACTTGTAGATTCAACCAGGAAGCCTATACAGAAATTCATTTGCCATTTTATATTTACTAGAGAAAAGAAGCATTACAATTTTCCTTTCAGTTTCTTTGCCACTTTCTTTACCTGATTGGGTCCTATTTTGGATCACAGATATGAGAAAGCAGACTGATGCTACAGCAGGAGCTGCTGAGGTTTCTAAACCTAGGGACTGTTCTGACATTAAGGATTCCTGTGGAGACACACTGTCTTCCCCTTCCATTTGCAGTTTGGTTAATGAGCCTGTAAATTGAATTAGCTCAGTCTAAGTGCTCAAAATCCAAGCTGAAATGAAAAGGAAACAAGATTAGAATAGTGAATGGGGAGAGTACACTTGTTTTGGTGCTTTTGGTTTCCTGAGGAATGCAGTAAGACTGAAGAAAAATAATAATAACAATAGAATACATGACTGAAGGCAGATGATTCGTTGTAATACACAGACCAACCTTTTAAACTGTGTTCATGTGTCAGAGTGCTGGCTAATCAGCTGGCAAGTCAGTGTTTCCTGGCTCTAAAGAGGTTGAGGTTAGCTAAAGGAGAAGACATCATTTTTTTTCCCCAGTGTCATGGTATGTGCATATCCTTTTGAATAATGTTGGACATCTCTTTTTTTTAAATAGGGAATGAGTGGCTTAAGGAAGTAAGTGCAAATTAGAGTTGTGGATAACTAGATTTATGATAACAGTGTGCTGAAGTGCTGGGAAAAAGCTGGACAGCCAGCCATGCATCATTTGTTCCTGATCATTTTGAAACAGTGAAAAGAAGAAAGCATCATCTGTCCTCCCAAGTTTTATTTCCTCTATAGATCAAAATGTACCCATTTTTCTGTTAATGAATAGAAAAGGAAGGCCCCCCTTCTCTGGTGGTGGTGCATCTCTAGCCTGCTCTGCACCTACCTGGGGCTGCTGTTGCCTAGAGAGCAGCTCCAGCAGTGCCTGGCATCCTTGCACTGATGGGTGAACCATCACTCCAGGCTCCTCCAATCACACTGACTAAGCTCTGAATTTCTGTTGGTATAAGGCAGTGAATTCTTCCAGCATCAGCATGGCTTCATCTGTCAGTTTAGAAAAGCATTTCCTGGCATTAATAAGGGTTTGCCTGAATCAGTCTGAGTGAGGCGATTCCCAATTAGGTGGCAGAGCCTAAATGACTTAATGATTCATCCCTCTTGCAGTTAGGTCGGCCATTAAACAGACAAATACCCTAATGCCCTGCCCTCTGCCTGGCCTTTCTCCATTTACCTCTAGACTTGGTTATGGATCGCTGTCATGTGCATCTCATCTCTTCTGGGTCCATGGATGGCTCTTCCATCTTCATGTCTAAAAATTTACCTTTGGGAAATCATGGCTATTAAACTCTCCTCAGGTGCACACAAACCAAAACTGATATGAAAGCTGTATGAAATGCTATCCTTTCCTTTTTGGCTTGGATTTAATGCATTTATATGTATAAAAATATCCTTCCTTCAAAAAACCTGGTATCTACCCCATCTTTAATTAAAAATAGCACAGCAATCCAGGGACTGGATGACTTTTCTTATCAGCTAGCAGCTGTGTGGGAAATTGTAGCACATGCAGATAGTCTTCCGTATTCAGCAGTCAGTCTGCTACATACATGAGCAGCAGCTAGAAAAAACCCAACTCCATGGGATTTTGGAGTCTGTTTTTTCTCAGCAATGATCTGAAGATATTGACAACAAACAACATAAAAGGATTTGTCAAGTTTTGAATAAAAGAAACTAAGAAAGAATACCATCAGTAACATTAGCTAGTAACAATGAAGCTAAATCAAAGTCCTTTATCTTATTTTCATTACTCTTATTCCCACCTGTGAAATGAGAGTTAAGCTGCATTATTATATATTATCTCTAAACTATGTACTATCTACAATCACATGATTGGTTTTCTAAGGATTTGATTTCTAATGATTTGGTTTTCTAAGGAGAAAAAAATATGAAAGAAAAAACCCACTGAATATGATTTTCTCCTGTGATTCCAGAGAAAAAGAAAAAATCTGGATCACTAGTAGTCATATTTTTGGCTCAAAAATATAAGTAGAAACTACTATATAGTGGAAAGTTTGAGAAAGGCATGCAAGATCTCTGATTCAAGTGAGATATAGGATTTTGGTAAATACTTGCATGCTCAGCAGTAGAATTTCCATACAGTCTGCTGGAAGTAACTTGAACGCACTCCCACAGAAGAATAAATCTGACAAAAAAGGGTCACTGTCATGTTGCTAGTATTGACTTCCTCAGGGATAAAGTCCCAAAGCAAATATTACCCATTGAAAAAATCCATTGGATATAAACAGACCTGAAAAGTATTTTCATAATCTAAGATTACAATTCTAAAAAATAAGACTACTTACAGTGTTTATAAAATTTTTTTATATCTTTATAAGATTCGAAGAGTCTCAGTAAGACTATATAATTAAATCTTTCTTGTCTCCAAGGAACATCTAAGAGATATGTTTAAATGAGGTCACTCGCTAATGAAATGTTAACAGCTCAGTAATAGGACTCAGCAACTGTTTAACAGAACATAGAAATGTGAGTGGAAGACCACCACATCCAAAATTTAACAATGCAGCATGCGATGATGTAGTTGGAATTTGAAGGCAATCTGTAGGCCTAACATACTTACTTACTAAAGAGGGCTATGAAGATTTTGTCTGATATACGTATGAATATATGTATTTATGATCCAAAAGGTGACAGAAGTTTCATATACTTTGTTTTAAATTTTATTTAGCTGATTATCCATTTTCAAAGAAAAGGTGGTGAATTTCAGTTTAAAGATGTTGACTACCTTTTTGGTTACAATGTGGAGCATTTCTCCCTAAAGGGTTTGGAAAAGGAGATAAAGAGGGTAACAGAAATATTCCATATGTTCTCTTACCTCTTTGTGTGCATGGCCTGAAATGTGTTGATTTCCTCATTCATTTAACTCTTTCATTATTTAAATAGAAGAAATAGCACCCCCAACCCACTAACGTAAACAGAAATACAGACACAGAATCCCTATCAGTGTGTCTAACGATCACTTAACAGGAGTTTAATGAAATCCATAAATAAAATAAAATGGCATCATAAAGCATTTGTTGTATGAATAATTAGACATAATAGCAAGAGTGTGCTTGGTTTGTTGTCATCTGTAGTATTTTTGTTTAGCAGCTGCTAGCCCTGACAAACAACTGCCAGATGCAGGAGTTCCCTGATGGGTACCTGAACATGCTCTGTGTGCCCTTGTGAACTTTACTGCAATTCAAATGTTATTCTGGACCTGCAAGAAAATAGACAGATGTTTTGCCCGCATAGCAAATGGGAATATTCCTTCTCTGAGCAACTGGGAAATGCATTAAATTTGTCTCAGCTAGAAGCGTGGTTAGCATTCACTGCTAGTAATCTGGTTCTGTAATCTCTAAAGTATAAAGCATGTTCTTCATGAACTTTGTTTTCTCTGTTACAAGTAAGTAAACTTAACTTTCTACGTGTGCTTTCACAAACCAAAATACCTGCTTCCAGCAATGGGTGGGAAACCCAGGGCTCCTGAATATCTGGGTTGTGATGAAGGCTCTGCTACTTGTGCATTAACAATTAGAGATTACAGAATATGCTTCTGATTGCTAACAGTGTAGTAAGGATAGAGGTGGTTGCAAACAGACTTTGCAGAGTGAAGAAAAATTAGTATCACAAGACATGTCCCTGTGAATTCAAGTCAGTTCTTTCTTTTCCTTTCAGATACAGTTGTAAGGGTCTCACTTGACATACTGTGATTGCTTGTTCGGCTTAGTTCAAAGCTTTCATCTTAAGAATATTAAAGAGTTTGGGTTCACCTGATGGAATTTAAAAGGTAAAAGTATTCAGAGTAAGCTTGTTAGATAAACTTTCCCTACTTTCTCTCTCATGGAAGAAAGATGTAAGTTGCCCCCCACGTGCACCTTCCTGCATGGAGTGTGGAAGACCCTCAAATGCCTGTCTCAGAGCAGGTGTTTGTCTTTCATGCTGCACTGTACAGCATCTATCCCTTGGGCTTCATCCAGTATTGTTATCTTGTCAAGAATCAGCATAAGAATTCAGCAACGAACAGAAGCATCATCTTTGTTACTTTCAACTTAGTGATAGATTTGAACATGATAGTGTGAGGAATGGGAGTCACCATCACCAATGGAGGTGTTTAAGAGGAGACTGGATGAGACGCTTAGTGCAATGGTTTAGATGATGAGTTGGTGTTGGGTTATAGGTTGGACTTGATGATCTCAAAGGTCCTTTACAACCTTGTGATACTGCGAATTTTCTAGAAACCGTATTATTTAGCAGCAACATCAAGGTAGTGGATGTTTCAGTTCTTTGAGATGAGATAGAGTCGAAGAGACAATGGATGTCATATCTTGTTTCCAGGTGTGGTTTTTTTTTTTTAAGGAGTGCTTCTTTATTCAGGAGAGATCTCCATAGCGACAAATTTTTCTCTGTGCGCTTCGATTTTATGCTTGCTGGGCCTCTAGCCTCATATTAATCAATGACAGAACATCAGGACCAAACCCTAACAATAGCCGAATGATTCAGGAAGAGTCTTAATTATGGGTAAGAAACATCTCATTACTGCAAAACCCTACCACATTACTTTTAATGGATGCCGTTCATTTAATGAAATGGAAACAATTTGAATAAAAATTTTTCTAGAAAATGATAAATGGAAATATAAGATCTGGCAGGGTGCAGCATCAAATTGGGTAAGTGAAGTTAATGTCAGCATTTACCTCAAGTCTTATGTCTGCAGGAGGGACAGAGATAGCTTAGTCAAGTTCCATCCTTTCTGCCTTTTTTGAGAACATGCCCACAGCAGGTGGTACAAATACATGCATTTCAACTCTTTGAACTCTCAAATGTTTTATGTCACAAATACAACCAGTTTAAAACCTGCTACCTGTTTCCTGCTGGCAATGCACGCTTTACCCTCAAAGTCATGTTTGCTCAGAGAAGGCCCACATCAAGATGGAATCTTATGCGTGTAAACATCTCTGCCAAAGGGGAATCTGCACTGGGCTTAACTATTTTTCTGCAGAGAAAAATGTGTACAGCTTTTCACTTCTCATAACCAGACAAAAATATTTCCTAATGAATAATGGAATTGCCATGAAACAAATGATGAGCTAATTTCCTATTAAAGGACAAGAAGATGCTAAAATTTTGGAGTGTTTTTAAAATGTGCTACTGGTTAATTCTGCATTTATTCAATGCTACATTACTTTTTATATCAAGCATGTAGCATCAAATCCTTTGCACTATAGGCAGTACAAGCTTTTCTATTGCCTGCAAGAAGAGTTAAATAGTTTCTGTTGAATAGAGCATCAATTGGAGGAGACAGAAATATTATAAGTGTTGTGCAAAATTCTTCTATTATAGAAGCTCGGATTTCCTAATCTGTGGCAATTGTTTGCAAAACATTTGGGTGTTATTATTGAATTAAAGAGAACATGAAAAATGTTCATTACTGCAGGTTTTGAAGTAATTTTTTATAATAATGAATGGCCAAGTGGCTATGTTACAGTGAGATTCAACCCACTCCAAAAACGAATTTCATAAGGTATCTTCTAGTTATATTCAGTATTAGTACAAGCTTTGATATAAACTGTTTTTCTTCTCTGAAAAATAAGTAGCAATACATTTTAATGCTTGTAACATCTTTACCTATTTTTTGTGTGAATAATAGTAGTTGTTAATACAGTCAGTCATCTTGTTTTCCTAAGAAGCATGGCAACCATGGATGCTATGAAATGCCACTAATAATTTGTTTCTCTTTTGTAGATAGAAAATAAGTAATTTTAGAGTTTAGTCAACAAGAATTGTGACTTTACTTGGGCTGAAGGTTAGTATTTTCATGCTTTTTATTCAAAAGAAAGTTACAATAGCACCCACCTAATTGCTGAAAGATTTGTGCCTGCATTTCCAAAATGTGGCCATAAAGCCTACTGAGATGCTTGAAGCTCTGCAGGTGCTCATGACCACAGACATTACCATTCCAGGCTGACTGAGTATCTAGGGACTTCTTTCATGCCCACAGCTGTCAGGGGGTCACAGGCTTCAGGAATCAATTCAGTATTCATGAGTCTAGAGAGAAAATGATGCTGTAGAGAGTGTGTAGGGAGTGTTTGCCAGGAAAGTGAGAAAGGGATACAGTTCTTGATGCTTCTCCAAGGAATGCTTTGCATTTTACTTTAAATGGAGAAAATGTAGAAAATGTAGCACTGTAAGTAGTGATCATTACACAAACTCAGAACCAATCTGGGATTCCAAGGTGCTACTGCCTGATATTGAGTAGACATAGCCATAAATCTCAAGTGTGTGGGTTTTTTTTTTTAATTTTACATCTAGAACCAGGCACCTAACACTGTGCCAGCCTGTATTTGTCATTTGTTGGGACAGAGGAATTTCCTCCCCTTGTGGCTAAATCAACATTACCTTATTTTTTTTTTGATCCTTGTTGTTCCAACTAGTTAGCTTTCTCCTTTTCCTTTGTTCAGATTCCCTTGGCCCAGTCCCACAAACAGAGGCTGTGGTTACTGTGTGGTACCAGCTGTGGCTTGGTTTTATTTAATAACACTGTGTTACTGTGTGCAACAAACTGTGACTACCTGCTACCCCACTGCTCTGCCAGTCTGTGAAAAGGCCAGCATCACTGAACACCAAGTCAGAGCTCCTTGCCAAATCTCTCTAAGCTTATATAAAAAGCAAACTTTGGTGACTGTTAGGGTTATTAAGAATTTTGGTGAAAGAAATAGGCCCATCGTTGACTCCAGTGCTGATTTTTGCCATTTTCCCCTCAGATATAATGTACATAAATAGTTTTGACTGTGCAGATCTTGCAAAAAACTGGGTTTATCGTGTGTGGTTTTCAATTTTTACTTTAATCAATGCATATAATTTCTCCCTTTCTTGCTTTCTTCCTTAGTGCTAGAAAGTACACAAAGGCCTTTAAATATTTCATTGATGAGATCATTTTACAGGTTTTAGTTTAAAGGTAACCATAGCACAAACACATCCATTATTAACTGCAGAACGGCGGTGTAGCTTCTTGGGAACCTTCTTTAGTTCAATATGAGAACCTCTGTCAACAGAAAACAGCACTGATATTGTTGTTAAGTGTGACAAACTGGCAAATGCAATGGGCACCACACTGGAACAATGCAAACTACTTATATCAATGGAAGAGGCGATGTTTAAAAGTGAGATGAAGGCAGACAGCGAGAGGCTGTCGAGGAAGGTTCGATTCCGCGTTGCGTCCTCGCACAGCGGGAGGGTGCTGAAGGAGGTGTACACCGATGGAGAGGCTACCGACTCTCTGGATTCCGAGTACACCAGTAGCTCAGAGACCGACCAAACCAGCCGGCTGAGCGAAGTGGATGGGCAGCAGAATGGACACGTAGGATCTGAGTGCGATGAACATGAGAATGAGCAGGATGACTTGCTTATTTTAGTCAGAGCCACTAAAGAGAGGGGGTTTGGTACAAAGCGAGTCAACATCCTCAGCAAAAATGGCACAGTCAGGGGAGTCAAACATAAAGTCAGCGCTGGTCAAGCCCTCTTTGACAATCTGGCAAAAGTATTTCAGGTAAGTGATGCAGTCCTGCTGAGTATAAGCCCTATGACTGTCACTTTTAACTCCCCTCATTATTCTTTGCCTTTGTCCAAACCTCTCTCATTTTGGATTTCTCCGTGTTCTGCCTCATTACCATTGTTGTCCACTTGCTGTGGTTGCAAAGGTGGGGGACTTTGCTCTTTCTGGAACACTCTGGCTCCCCACACCAGATTGACTCTATTTTTCTTTCAAAACTGACTTAAAATTTGCTGACTAGAAAAGAATGTTGTGCTCCCTGTGTATGGACCAGGAAATAAATGTAACAGAGGAATTAACTGGGGCTTTCTTGGAGATCTGTACAAATCCACTGTATAGGGATGTGTCATGTTTTCACTTCTATTATATTAATTCTAATGAGTTTACAATGTTATCTAGTGTCCCCTGCATGTAAATATGTATACTTGCAAATTCCGTTGTGTTTAATCTGCAAAGTAGATCAAATTAGATGCAGGATGGCAGCAATGGCAGTTTTCCCACATGAAAATTTCAGAGGAATGAAATCTTAGTCAGGGGTCTCTTTTATTAATGTCTGCTTTCCATTTATTTTGTAGAAGGACTTAGAATATCTGTATTTGAAACCCATCTTAGGCAAAGAACACAGGTCTAAAAAATGAAGATAAAATTTCTAAAAATTGTAGTTCATGTACATATATATGCTACTCAAGTCTTTAAATCACTAATATTCAAACAACAGAGAAACATGTATGCAACCAAACTTTTTCTAAAGGCTTTTATAATCCAGAATTACGATGGTCACCTAAAGCATGGAGAATTTGATATTAGTAGCAACTGTTCTTGTGTATTGTAAAGAAATAATCTGAAAGTTCTTTCTTGCACTGAAGATAAGTAATTTCATCATGTGTTTAGAAATAGCTATAGATTAACATTCTCTTCCTTCTGAATATGAATTTATCTTCTATGTTGTACCTAAATTATAATTTTTTTAATATCAGTGTTCCAATGGAAAATTAATATTTCAAGGTTTAATTACCTGTTCACTTTTGTCCTTTATGTCACATAACATTGAAATAACTTGCTTGCTTGCAAGACACTCAGTAAAGAGTTTGTTCTTGATTTCCCTACTCTGATAAAATTTGAAACAAACTTACTTTTTCTGAGACCAATAAATTAGCAATTGTTAACTGGGGCATGTCTGGAGTGTTCTCCAATCTTTATTCCAAATACTGTTCTGAGTTGGTTTGGTACATGTTTTGCACCATTTCATCCCTCTAGCCTCATTCCCTCCTAAAGCCGCCTTTTTGCTGTATCAATGATGCCAAGCTAAGAAATTTGAATCACCTAAATAATTGGACGCATCTAAAGACATGTACCTTAATTAGTGTCCCTGTCATCTTGCAGTTTTAGGCTGGGAGTTCTTCAGGAATGATTCGTGGACTGAAATCAATGTGCTTTGATTGCAATAAAGTTTATTTTATTCCTAGCAGAGTTACAATAGGACCAGCACTACTTCCATAAAGTGTTTTGCCAGAAGAAAAGAAGGCTTGAGAGAAAGCATATCCATCTTCAGAAAATGTGGCTGAGTCTACCACAGAAGACAGTAATTAACAGCAGTAAAATAACTTATGGTTTAAAAGTGCCAAGGATGTTGCATTTTAGAGCTGAAGAAAGTAGAAAAATTAAACTATCAGGTGAAAAAAACCTCAAAGTTTTTCATATAGCTCATAACTTTGCTACAGGCATTATAAAGGCCAAAAGAATATGAAAATGGATGAGAAAATATATGGAGAATTGAGCATCTTCAGCTTAGGCAGTTCTAGATAACTGATTTCCAGAAATAACTGTATATTCTTACCTTAAGCATCTACTGAATCAAAGACATATATTCAATAATACAGAGAATATCATGATTTGAGGTTTCTACACAAACATGTTCCTGTTTCCCCAGAGAAAATGTTTGAAGTCTAGTAACAAAGAATGATAATTTGCATATCTTGTGTTATACCGTGAGCCTGTTTCCTATGCCATGTGGTGAATACAGAGGAGAGTGAAGTACAAAGGTTGGCTTTGAGACTGATTGGGTACTGCTTGATCTGGATGTGAAATATGATCAGAACCCCTCCAATCATAAATGGAATAATGACCTTAGGGTTAGAGTAGAGGATGATTTCTAGTTTTCTGTATGTTCCTGTCAATCAATTGCACAGTGATATCACTTAGAGAATAACGGGAGTTCTGTTTTCAAACATACAATAAGATAGAAATATGTCTCTATTAGAAGTTGTAACTCAAAGTCCTTGATCTGGGCATTTTTGTAAATTCCTCACTTGATTAGTTGAGTTACCATCCCTGGAAGTATTTAAAAGACATGTAGTTGTGGCATTTAGGAATATGATTTAGTGGGGGACTTAGCAGTGCTGGTTTAATGCTTGGACTTGATGGTCTTAAAGTTCTTTTCCAACCCAAATGATTCTGAGATGTTGCCTGCAGTTACATGTTTTCCTTCTCTTAGGTAAGCAATAACAGATGTATAACAGCATAAAAGATGTATATAAAGTCCATTATCCCTGAGGAGAGCCTATCTCTAGCCCTTTGATTCAGCAGTAGATGACCTCATTACACCTGTGTCAGAGTCAAAGCAGGTATTTGTATATACATGCACAGATTATGCACATGAACTCTTAACAATCCTAAATCCTAGACAGTATCAGCATTCTAATTTTTCAGACTGTATCTGCGAACTTCTCTGCTATCCTATCACCCCAAATCCTAAGATGATCCCTGTGGTAGAACAGAGATCCTTTAAAACAGAGAACTTTGCTCAGATATTCTAGGGCAAGAAGAGATTCATTAACTGGGCTTCCTTAAGTCATGTAGTCAAGACCTTTGTTTTCTATTCAGGTAGCTGTACTAAAAGCAGTTCTGTGTATTTGAATGTTCTGTCCAATGTTTTTTTCCACATTTTCTAACAGCCTTTCTGTCGAATTGGTTCAGACATTTTCACCCCATAACAGACTAATTTGAAAAACCCACACCTTCTGGACTTTTTGGGAATATGAATAGCATGATGTAATACAGGAAGTATTTCTAGAGGAAAAGGTGGGGTTGGTTGTTGTTGTATGACACAAGCATGGTCTGAGAATATGTTTTTTTGCCAAGTAGACGTGCATCCCCTGCTACATTTTCCCACATCCATGTTCTGAGCAATTCCATTACCAGCACAAACAGCGACCTCCCATTTCAACCATTCCTTGAGAAGAGAAACTCAGTTGTTTACATTAGTCTGCCTGCTGACTGACTGTGTTCCCAGACATGAGCTGTGACACTGTCACAGTAAAATATCTCCTATCAGGTTGTCCCTGTGTGGCTGGTGCGAGCAGGGGCTGGCATGGCTGTTGGGCTGGGATAGGACAAAGCAGTCTGTATCAGCTTCATGGCAAGACATTTTGTAGGCAGAAAGGAGGGGAAGAGACCAGCACTACTGAAGTTTCAGGAGGCATGGTTTCCATGGCAACCTCTCCAGGCTTTACCTCCCAGGAGTGGATGTCACTAGGAGAGCTTTGACAAAGCATCCTGGAGGAGGGCGTGTGTGTGTGTGTGTGGGGGGGGGGTGTGCTGATGTGGTAATGCCTCCCCAGCCTTGACTTGGCAAGAAAGGTGGGAGACCAGTTGGTGGTTGTCAGTGCAAGGCAGGGGTGGTCATGCATGTCAACCCAACCTCCATGGGCACCCAACCTGGAATGGGAGGGGTGACCTCTGGCAGGGCTGGCAAACTGTTGGGAAAATATTATTTGTGAGAAATATCCACTACTCAAAAGCCTGAACAACTGAAAGGATTTGGAGCTCCAGTCTCCCTGTTTGTGTACCTCCTTGATACAAGTGAAATTATCTCTAGCTGAAACACTGAAATTAGCAATGTTGGCAACTCTGGAGCAGGGGATGTGACCTGCTAATTACATCAGGGACAGAAGCTCCTTTTCTTCATATCCAAAGTAATTGTGATCTTATTCCTTCACAGTACTAAAATTTTTGGTTTGTAATACTTGGAAAACTGTTAAAATGTGAATGGGTATGAATAGTTCCTGTATTTTCCTATAGAAAGTAGTAGAGAAATGGTTCTTATTTCACTCAAATGTAATTCTCTTCATGACCGATTTTTATTACTGTAATGTCCCTGTGATGGCTTCCAGGTGACACAGAGCAAAAATCCTTGGGTTGTCTAATGTATTACTAAGTGGTACAGTGATCGTTTCATGCCAGACCAGGTCTCCATCGTGTGTGCAACACAATGGAGCTGAGCCAAAGGTTTTATACAGGTCTCCCCTCATTTCCACTGTTTCAGCATGGGTCCTTTCCTCTCTCTCCATGCTTACACACTTAACACTGTCTTTCCAGCCTCCTCTGAAAGCTCACCATTTACTAAATTGCTACAGATCTCCTTAGGCTGGGCCTGCTGACGTCTGTTAAGAAAGGGCAGACCAGGTTAACAAACCTGATTAATGCCTCTGAGAACATCGCGTCAGAGGGGATACGGGTGAAGAGTCATACATGATGTACTTGGTCTTTATGATATTTTCCAGCATGAAAAGGTAGAGCTAATGTTTAAGGTTGCAAAAAACCCCACCGTATTCTGCCCAATAAATAATTAGCTTATTAATGTTTACAGGGAGAGGTGGGAAAGGGTTAAGAATCAGGTGGAAGCTTGTCAAAAGAAAGGAGAGCTTCTGGGTGGTTAAGTTTTCTTTCATCTTTCTTTACTTGTAGGTGACCTAGAAAAGCGAATACACAGCAGGACATGCAGAATTTACAAAGAGTAGGGTTATCTGATACCATAGTGAAAATAAAATGAAAGACATCAGCAAAACCAACTGTTTTCCAAAGAAAGCAGGTGTTTCAAAGTGCTGTTAAGAAAACTATTTGGTACAATACCACGAGCAAAGGTTTTAGGATAGGTGGCACATTGTATACCACTCTGGGGAGAAGAGAGGTCAGCACTTTCATTGCAGAAGTCATGATGTTGTCCTCCTCACTTCTTTGGCAGATGATCAGTGCTGACACTCTTTGATCACTGAACTCTTTGAACTCAAAGACCTCTGCTATGGTTGGGCTAAGACTATAAATGGTCTCCTGAACTTTTCCTTCACATTCGCATCCATACACGCTGCCCCGTGACTCCCAAATAGGCACAGCCTGCAAAAGGAAAAGATGTACTGAATTATTTGTACCTGCTAGCAGCAATGTTAGGAAAACCTGCTGGTAACCTAAAGCGATAGCATTTGCTGTAGGAATGCCATATGTACGGATGGAGATAAATCCCAGTGAGCTGTAGGTACCTCTTCCAGGCATAAAGTTCCAGTGTGTGTTCCTAGTGTTAACAAGTCTTGAAAACTAAACATTGAACAACGTTACACTGTGTCACACCTTAGCCCCTCCACTGAAAAATAAGAAAAAGTGTAATGACACGGAGGACCAAGTGATTATGAAAAGTAGGTTTCTGTTTGTTGAAGAAAATTTGATGTTAGAAGGACAACTGGATCACCACTGGAATGGACATAGCGTCCCTTCACCGCTTCCTTTGTACATTTCCTAAGTGCTTTGGTCTGTAACCACAGTGGGACAGTGATTCAGCTGATGAAATCACAGTTAAAATAGGTAGATTCCAGAACTGGTGGCTGAATAGCCACACTGATTTTAAAAGGAAGACATTCAGGTCTGTAAGTTTTTAACTGGGGCCTGAGGTTAGTCGGTACTTAAGATGTCAGTATTTATTGTTCTCATGTTCTTGTATATTTCAGCTGTAAAGCACTGAGCTCGAACAAGTCTATTTTTACACTGTTCATGATATTTTAGGATTTGCTGCTATTGCACTTGAAATACATATTTGACATAGACTTAATCAGTAATTAGGCTTTTAAACTATCTGAAACTCTGAAAGTAATATACAAGCTTTGAGTTAAAAAATGTAGATATGGGATGTCTTGACTCTTCAACACACTCAACAGTGGGAAGCTTAGCAACAAAACCATGGTTACACTGACCACTTCTTCAAGACTGAATAAATAATTGAAGAAAAAAGATTGTTAGACATCTATGCTGGCAGTCTGATCAGCATATGCTGGACATCTGTCCAACCTTCCAGAGGACTGCATGGCCTCAAAATTATCCTTGCTCTGATATGTCTTGGTCCTTGTATAGGACCCAGAAATGAGGACACTGTTCTTGAGACTCTCAGATTCGTTGTATGGGGCTAAGCAGAGGCAAGCCCTGGGAAAACAAACGTTTCTGTTCTGTCTACAAATGTTTCTGCTTCACACGATATAATAAGCAGGTACTTTTACTGCTTCTTGAATCACACATCTGCAAGACAGTGAAAATTATTATGACCCTGAATTAATGTTTCCCCACTGAGTGTAATATTTTTATCTGCTTAGCGTAGGTAATTACTACAGAAAATAAAAGACAGCTGAGAACTAACTTTTATACATTTTGCAGGAGAGTTTAGGCCTTAGTGGCATGAGCAGTGCGGTTTTGAATCTGTACTCACCAGTCTTCCCTGAGGCAGAGACTAACCTGACACTCTTCCTATCAAGGGTCTGTGAAACACAGCAGAATCTCAAGGATAACGGAACTCTGGTAGATGCAGAATGGAAACAGCAGTGAGGAAAAGATCATTTTGCACTTCATTAGCACCTTGTCTCTTCTGTTGATAGAAAACTTCTAACAACTGAATGGTACTGGATAGAGTTGTTTCAGGCTTACCCCAGCTAAGGTTCAAGTGCCTGTGGTGCAGACTGATTGTGCAGCCTGTAGAAAACACAGAGCTGCTGCCCTGGGCTGTGAAGGAGGGCAGGATTAAATTGTTCCTTCTGTGAATTCTATGCCATGTAGCTATTTTCCCAAAGCCTCGTACCATGTCTTTATCTTTTGCCTGACAAAGGACATAGCAAAGAAGCTACGGTAATAAAACCTGTGAGCTTCTGAAGAAGGACTTAGACGTCAAGCTCCAAAGCTGTGATTCTCCAAACCTCTCTTTGGTGTCACCTTGTCTCAAAGACAATAAAAGCCTTTTATTTATGAAAATTTGACTAATGCTCTGCTTCGGCCATGTGCCTCAGCATGTGAGTATTGAAAGAACGTGACAATTACCTCCTACCCACATCTTACGCGAAAAAGAGGTGTTCCTTTGTCTGTCTCACCTGCAGGGCTTGATGCAGTAGGTGTCCTCTGAGCATGCCCAGTGGGTCAGATCCTACACAAATTGTGCATAAGTAGATGCCACTTTGCTACAAATTGTATTTGCAGGAGACACTGGTGGGAGTTGCATTTTGAATTAGACAGTCACAAGACAGTGTGAATAAGATGCTGTAGCAGGAATGGAACATGATTCTCAACTCACCACACCAAATAATGCCCTGCTACAGCATCATGCTTGACTGCTGTTTCTTTCTTTCTCACTCTTAAGCACTATAATGATACATTGCTTCAGCGTGCAGGTATCCTACAAAAGCCTGTGACGTGCTTGTGACGGACTAGAGGTAGAGAGGAGACTGAATTCAGTTAGCCAAGACACAAAAGACTGCAAATAACCATGTTCTGTATCCTTGTTTCATCCTTTCTCTTTAAATTTAAAAGTACATTTTGTTTGGTTTTTTTTAAAGAAAGAACCAATGCACTTGTTCTGAGGCCATAAATGTGGATGCCAAACATAAAGATGCTTCCTAGTTGTACTAAGTGGGATTCTAAATCATATTGGCCTCAGGAAATTCTCTGAGCTGAAAATAGACATAAAATGAGAAGAGTATTAGGAGGAAATACTGTATACATTTGGCATCCCCTTACTTTTAATTATATGTCTGGTAAATGACCTGGAATACTAGATGAACACTGAGCCACTCCTCAACTCTTACGTAATGTCCCTTTGTGGAACTGCTCAATAAGGTGCTCAGCTTTGAATTAACATGGAAAATGGTTCATGTTACTTCAAAATTTCTTGAAAAAGAGTACTGTTACATAAACAGCCTAAAAAAACCTTAGGATGCTAAAGCAGAAATTTTTTCTACTTATTCTAACAGTAGGAAGTATTTTTCCCCCCCTTTTTTTTTCTGAATTGGTCTATTACAACACATTAAAAATCCGAACTGGTTAGTCAATCATTAATTAGTGGCAATAACTCTTCACTTTTTCTAGCTCTAGAGCTCAACTCAGTAACTCAGCAGGACAATTAGGAGAAAACATCTTCTCAAGTATTCTTAAAACTAGGAATATTCAGAAAAGTTGGAGCTATTCTCTTTATTTGACATGGAACATGGCTGTTCATTTGCTCTGTCCTGTTGCCTCTCAATACCTACATGCCTTTGATCCAGAAACCACAAATTTTGTGGAACATATGAGGATGAAATTAATTGCCTGCAAATATGAACCGTCCTATATGCTTGATTACTAGCATCATTCTTGGGCATTAACTCCTAATTTTGTGTACAAAATTTATTATTCTACAACCAAACATTAAAGGGTCCTCATTGCACCTGTGTGTCCTGGGTGAGGTACGCTGTAGTTAAATTTAAAAACATGAAGTGAATGCTTGGCTACAGTTGGCTCATTTGTCACCAAATTGCACAGCTGTGCAGTTGTACAATTGTAAAAATGTGGTAATAATGAGCATAGACCACAGCTCTTTTATAAAAACAATAATTCAAAAGAATGAGGAATCGTCTTTACCTTAGTGGCATGATTCTCCAGCCATGCACGAGTGCTTTTGATTTCAGGCCATAGAAGACATTAGAAAAAATACTTTCTTAACAGGCTAATTGCATTACAATTCCATTTAGTTCACAGATCCCAGAATTGTTTAAGTTCTGAACCAGGATTTGCAAATACACTAGTAAGCTTACATAAGCTAGATAGATATAAGTGTACATGTACCATACAGGTATTGTGTTACAATGACCCAGGAAAAGTGTTTTAGCAGTTGACCAAAGCCACATTTCAGGATTTGCCTGCTGCTAATTTATTATAAGTGGCAGGAAGGTGTCACTGAGGACTATTTCCTTCCCTAAGAGAGAAGAAATGAACTCATGCTTTATTTGCAGATAATGCTTACTAGCCTGCTCTGGTCTGTCAGCAGCCTGCTCTGACATTTGTCTAGCACTGTTGACAGTTTATTTCACACTACACCAACACAAAGTACATGATTAACAGCTTGGAAGAAAGAAATGGTCAAAGAGATAATGCTTTTTTGGCTGGAGCTTTAATCCTTGACTGCAGTGCTTGACAGCATTGTAGTTTTGTGGCTTAAGTGCAATGAAACATGCTTGAGAATGGAATTTGCGGCCAGAGACTAAAGGGTATGACTTTCACACATGAAAACCTTCCTCATCACTGCAACATCCAGTACGAGGCAGTACAAAGCGTGAAACTCAAATCTCCCTGAATTCTTCCAAACCTATAAGATAAATAATAAATAGGACAGCATCCCACCCTGTTGATTTTGAAAAGGAGCTGGAAAAATACAGCTTCCCATCCAAACATTCTTGTGATTTTGCTTGACTCAGTAGTTATTTTTCAGAGAGGCTGCCACAGCACAACTCTACAGCCTCCATCAAAGAAAGCAACAGAAATTGTCACAGATGAGCAGCTGGAGTCAGTAAGGTAGAGACTCATTTCACACATGGGAAGAAAGAAGACAGAAAAAACATCACTCTTTTCTAGTATGAATTGTGGAAAGCATTTTAACAACCTTAGTACAATTTTGCTTTGAAACTAAATCTAGAGGCACCATCCATCAATAATGTCAGAAGAACGTCTTCTATACCACAGAAATACCATACACAGACTTGTTCTTCATTTCTTACAAAGAAATACTGAAAAAGTTACTGGCCAATGTGTGCACATGTTTATAACAACATTTGATGTTATATTCTGCATTGACAGATAAGTCAATACTGGTGCAAGGGAAAAGAAATTTCCGTTACTGGTAGCCTTTTTTGAATACTACTGATTGCTAATTATCCAGCAACTTTTAGCATTAGAAATTGACAGGAGTCATACACGATTATTTAAGAAAAATCTATTTCCCCATGCAACTTCTGTAAGACAGAGAGCAGTCAGTTTATAAACCTACAACTGAAGTCACGACTTTTTAAAGAAAACAGGATCTTTTCCTACCCAGCTGTTTGTGGTTTTGGTTTACCACATTTAAATGCAAAGGAGTGTCCCTCCCAGCCCCATAGGCAACTGTGAAGCATTTCATTGCTGTTCCAGTGGAGAATGTTGTAAGACTGATAGACATAGCGAAACATGAGACTTTCAAGCATTATTGCTGGGTTTCTTCCACCTGTCACAGGGCTGCATCTTGAGAACATGCCTTTTCAGGTGTCGCCTGATGCTTTCAATCAGATTCCCAAACATGCAGTTATAAGTTCAGTTTTTGCTCTAAATCCCACCATGATCCAAAAATACAAATGCCTTCTCAGTCTCTCCAAGTCCAATCTTAAGCTGTAATGAAGATTTAAAAGAAACAGTAGTTTCTAAGTGACTTGTTCAGGAAACAGATTTTCTCATTTGAATCTGTCTGCAAAATTTTGCCATGGCAGCTGTTGTTTTTGTATCCTCTGGGTGGTCAGGACTTTTGCAAACCTGCTTGGTTCACGCTCTTTTTGTGGATCCTCGTGTGAGAAACAGTGGGATGGAAGGGCACTTCTACAAGCCAATATTTGCAGCTGTATACACGTGACAAATACTACCTTTTCTTTTTTAAACGCTGCCAGTAACTGGGAGCAGCCTTGAACCACGTAGTTCCCTCAGCTAGATAGTTTTCTCCTCAGCTGCCCCAGCAGTTTTCTTGTGAAGTCACAACAGATAAGGGCAAGAGTTTCAAAAAAGGAGAGGTGTCTAGTGAACCTTCTAACCTGTCTTTCATGCTGTCTCAATTCGCATTTTTGCAGAACATTACGCAGCTGGAAGAAATGTAATTGGCATGGAGTTTCAGCATTGTTTGAAGACATTATACGGTATTAGACTAAATGTTGTTATTGATTTTTCTTGCTGCAGGGGATTAAATTGAATCTGTGCAAAAGAACCACTGAAATGTTGCTCTAAAGGAAAAGCAAATAGCCAGCTTAATCATCTCTACATCTGCATTTGTAGTTGTATTTCCTGACCAGAACACATTTAACTCTATGATATGTTATAGATTCTAGGCCTATTATAAGAATGTTACTGTATGAAAAGTACAATAAGAGTAGTAATTCCTGTTTTATTAAAACAATACACATTTCTAGGCCAAATCCTGAATCAGACCAGAGCACAACGTTGCTTACACTGACCTTGCTAAAACATTACTCCAACCACAGATGTGATATATACAGAAAAACTAATTTGGCAGCTATTTTGATGAACAGGTTTAGGACCTGGTACAAAGCATACAACCTGCTACATACTGCTTTTCACCCATTTAACCTATTTGATTTATAAAGCCTCTAAAAAGCTTACACCCTAGATATTTTCAGCAACAAAGTCTATAACTCTGCTTAGGGATACATTCTATTTTTCCCATGCAGAGAGTGGCTGAGTCATCTCTTCCCTTTCGTACACCAAGGCTGGCAGCCACAGTAAAGGTTATTCTACAGCAGAGCTGGTTAATGTGTGCTGACTAGGGGTTGCATCCTCTACATGTGCATAAAAAACTCAAGCTCTCTCCTTTTTATTTTGGATCCTATTGCATAAGAAAAGTGTGCAGTACAGGTGGGTTTTTAATTTAAAGACATGGAGATTGAGGTATAGCCAGTGATTAAGTACCCGAGGTTTGAAGATGATGGTATCCAAATTCTAAGTATTATTAAGTAATGAGACTGCTGAGCGTGTAGTTCCAATTAGGTTAAATAATATAGCAAGGAAACAAGGTCTTTCATCACTCCGTGCTAATAAGGGACAAAGTAGTGCTATAACTGTAAGAGATTCCTGCCTATTGCTTCTGCGTATTGAATGATAAGGCTTTCTCTCTTTGAGGAGAGAAAGACTGAATCAGCACTTCATCAGCACTTCATTGCACTAAGCGTAGCTTAATGCTGCTCGTTGTCTCATTCAAAGACAAAATTCATTACATCCCTGGTTGCAGAGCGCTTTGTGATCCTATGTGAGACAATGCTCTGTGTCCACCTGCAAAACAGTTGGCCTTTTTCTTGACTGTGCAGTACAAATGACATCAACTTTTTACAAATACTCTGTTTTTATCTCAGCCCAAATGAGTAACATTTTCAGGTAGAATTCAAATTGTGCAAAGTGGCAGGAAAGGAAAAGTCCATAATTTGCTAGATATTTGGAAATGAACACTAGGCATACTGGGGAGAGTGATGGTTTCTCAGTTTTTGATCTTGTGAGTTTCAGGATCTCAGTGCATTTCATTCCAGCTTCCACTCACAGGAACATGGCAAAAGTTAAAATAACTTCTGACTAAAACTTTGTTATTTGCCAAACATGAAAAATCTAGGTTTTATCCCAAACCAAACTCAGACTTCATTTAACTCTTTCCTCTGGTTTTATTGTTTAGGAAGGTAAATTGTGAAGAATGGATTGTGATTTTGAATTTTCTGTGCTACAGATTGTAGTTGAGAGCCACATCTTCTTTCATTCATGCTACTACCTTTTTCAGTTGTTTTCTGAGTGAGAAGTAGTCCTGTTGTATAAGACAGACTGATTTAGGGTGTAATTAATCCACGATGAAAGGCTGAAACATCTGCCAAAGAAAATGCAGTATATTTTCAACTGAACTTAGTCTGATACGAGCGTTCTCGAATACTGTTTTTTGCTTGCTGTTTGTCTTTAACACTGTGAAAATCACCAGCTGCAGAACTGGCACAAATAAGTCATGCACTATTTTGCTGTTTCCTATGATATCCTGGTATACTGAAATTAAGTCTTAAAAACCCAAATCCATTCACTACACAAAGCATAGCCTGACAAAGAAGGAAGAGCCATGTAATATCACAAGCAGAATGTCACTGGCTAACCATTTTATTCTCTGACCAGAAATATGATGAATCATGTTTGCAAGAAGCTCAACAGACTAGAATTCACTTTTGTAGACTAGGAATGCCTTTTAATTGACCAAACTGTAGTTGATATTTGTGCACTGTAAAGGGGATCACTTGTATGAGGAAACTGCACCTGGCTGTGTTTAAATGTAAAATGACTGAGTCAGATTTTAATGTATGTATAGATGTATTATTACTGTGATTTATAAGCATCTATGATTCTCTCTAACAGTTTAAGTATACAAAGGGAACATTTTAGAAAAGATAAGTAAGGGACTAGAGAAAGAGAGGAGAAAAGAGAAAAAAGGAAAGGATAACAACATTCTCTTTCCTTATTTTAAGCTTCATCTGCCTGCCAGAGAACAGTAAACAGGGTTTTCCACAGCTGCTGCCAAGTTAAAAAGAAATGGGCCAGAGCACATACAATAATTTTCATGACAGGCATTTGCTGCTGATCAACACAAGTCTGTTTCTCTGCAGTATGAAATGTTCTGTTGGGTGGAACAGCAGTGATTACAAACAGGTGGGTCAGAGTGCTCAGACCAGGATTCACTTGGAGCTATGCTGTTTGCTAACTTTTCCACATGATGTGAGGTATCAAACACCTTTATCTGCCCACCCTCAGCAAGCCCTGCTCTAGTTTTCTTCTTGCTAAAGCCATCCCTACTCAGATTATTCTCAAAGAGGACATGAGCTGCCCAATGATGCTGCCTGGAGAGGCAATTAAAGATTCAAGCATCTTGAACAGTGTGATGAATAACAAGCAAAAGTAGAAGCGAAAGCTACTTATGACAAGAAAAAATAGGATTTGAGTCCCACAACTAAGACAAAACATATTGTGTTGTATTTTTTTCCTTAATTCAGAATGACACTATAGTAAACAGTGCATAAGTAAACAGTAGAATTACAACCAGTCTGAGTAAGTAGCAGGACAAAACATTCCCTCTCAAGAAAAATAAATATATTTGAAAAATCCTACTCATTATTAAAAAGCAAGCCCAAAGTAACTGAAAATGTGACCTGACAGTATGAAAAATTATGCAAGAATAATAACTAGTCATTTATTCAAGTATTTCATGTACACATCCAAATATAGGTAAATATAGCTGTGTTTAAAAGGTCTTTTTGGACAATTGGCCAAACACTAAGTGCTAATCAGAACTCGTTCAAGTTGACCTACATGAAATCTTCCTTTATTTCCAGTCTTTCTTCTTGTTTTAATTAGAACCAGATAACTTTAAAAAAAGTTCTCCTTTATGGAAGCTTGCTATTTTACTCAGTATTTTTATCCCTATTGCTAACAATAAAGAGATAGAAGTGAAATAAACATTGATCAAGTGTTGAATAATGATTATTTTTCATACTTCTACATATAACTGTTATCACCAAGTAGTTACTCACAACTGTTAAGCAACAAGAAATTAAACAGTGTAATCTAGGACAAATATTCTTCTAAGAATAGAGTCTTATTCTCAGATTTCCAGAGCTTGCACATTGTTTATAATTGTATAATTAATATTAACATTCTTTTCATGACCCATCTGTGATCCATTGTTTCAGTTCTCTGGTCTTCCACGCTATTTACAGGTGTAGCTTTAGGCAAGCAGATGTTATGCAGCTCAAGTCATACATTTTTAATTTACTCATGGCAGCATTTCTTCAGGTGACATGCAGTAAACTTCTTTCTTTTCTCTCTTGCATTAATTAGTTTCTGTTTGCAAGGTGTATTGGAGGAGTAACAGTGACTTTCCAATTTGCCTATAGTCTTCCTTCATGTTGTCTTTTATAGACACAGAAAATTGGTAGGAATTAATGTGCAGAAAATCTCAGGTCGTAGTTATGCAACACCTGTGGCTGATAATCTATGGGATAGGCTAGAGAGGAATCAGATAGGAACATTGATATTGTAGAGGGAATTCAGGAGATAAATCCAATACTTGTGGAGAAAAAGTGACTTTATCCATGGGATATCGGAAAAGGCTTCCTGCTGTCTGGATTCACAGAGGCATCTTGGAAAGAAACCTAAGAGCTACAATTGTCAGTGTTTAGATTGTCATTTGGGGGCTGAAAAGCTGGTGTGATGGCTGTGGAGATGTTTTGAAATTATTTTAAGTACCCTGTATTTTCAGTGTTTGTTTAAGATGATTAGGTAAATATCTTCACTTGGATTCACAGGATTTCTCAATAAAGCTACTGAAGAGGGAAGAGATGTTTTGAATTCATCACATTTCAGACATAAATTACAACCAATATAAAGCTTTTAAGGTTCTGGATCAGTCACATCCTGGCTTAGCTTGTGGCACTAGTTTGCACCAGAAAAGCAAAGTTGATCTGAAATGCAGGCATTGTGGATTCTCTATGGCAACGCATGGCCATGATCTTCGTATGAAAGGGTAAGGTATCTGTGACCCTTTTGGCAAGTAAGATATGTCCAGAAATCCAGAAACTCCATTCATTGCGCCTGCTCCTAGGTTTGATTTGGGGATATTTATCTGCTTCGTGATGTGAGTCCTCTGGAGGGCTTCTGTCCCATTTTGGCTGAGTCATTGTATGCAGAGCACTACTGGTACCATGGAAATCTCTACCTCCCAGCCAGTCTTGCAGCCTGCTTATGGCACGGGCTTGTAATTTTGACCTTACATATATCTTATGAAAAGAGAAGGGCTGCACTTAAATCAGTCCCTCAGTAGTTGCTAGAAATGTCCAGTGTGGCAGGGAAGTATTCTGCCTTGAGAGAATAAAGCAGAAAGCAAGAGGCGGGAGAAGAAAGGCTTTTGCATGCTGGCAGTGTTGGAGGAAGTACAGATCTCTCCTGGAGGCTTGAGGAAAACTGGAATGTCCCATGAGATGACTTCAACCTGGAAGACAGATGAGGAAAAATCAGGCTTACTAAAGGGGAATGGAAGCTTAGTCTGCAATCTGATCAGTTCCCTAAAGTAAAGAGAAAGAATAAAGGACTAGGGAAGTGAGTTTTCAGTTGTAGCTTGAATTCAAACGTTTGGCAAAGCCAGATGAATGAGAGGACATTGGTTGTTTTTTACACTGTACTGCAGCAATACTTGTTGCTGGCCAGCGTTATGATTAATCCTTTTGTTATTTCTTTATTACAATGTAAAAATACCTATATTTTAACCAAATCTATAGTGAATTTTCTTCCAATCTTTGTTTTAGCCAGAAGAACAAACTCTAGCATTATTTTCCACCAGAACTTCAGTTATGACCAGAAAGAAATTAAAAGTTTTCCAACATATTTGCACTTTTTGCAATTGAATTTTCCTGAATGTAACTTCTCATCTATATCTGACTGGCATACCCTACTTCTTAAGAAGTGGTATTAAAATTGAATAAGCATTTCTAATTAGCATTTGTTTTAAGCAGTCAAAAATCTAAGAAGCAAATCAGAGTGCTCTCGTAACACTGTAACACAATTTTGCAGAAGTATAGATTTCGATTTCCTGATCCAATTATTACATCAAACAAAGAAATTGTTTATATCACCACTCAGATTGTTCAGTTGAAATCCATTTATCAAACACAGCAGATAATCAAACATTAGTGAAACTAGCATATAACTCTCCTACTAACACTGCCAGTAGAAAACAATTGTTTCCCTGGCTGGTTCCCTGGTACACTACAATGAGCTTTTCAATACAGAGCAGACACAGAGGGAAAATAAGGAATAACCCATTGCCAAAGAAAATTCATGATTAGGACAGGTGCTGGTTGAAGTTTGCATACTGTGGTCTGTCTAGGTGAAGGTAGTTATCAAATGTCTTCCTATTAAATATACTGTAGAACAGCTATGAAAAGTGATAACTACTCAGAAAGAGTAGCATTTCCCCACTGCAAAACCGAGTTTGTTTTGCTGGAAAGAAAAAGTCTTATCAGTCAGTGTTGTTCATTGTTTCAGAAAAGCCATTTTACAAATATTGTGTTTTATAAGTAAAGTAATCCCAGCATCTTTCCTCTGGTGTAGGAAGTCTTGTTCCTCTGAAATGAATCAATGACAGAAGAAGAGGATAATAGAAGGACAGCTTGTTTCATGAGCAGCTTCAGAGGAATTTTTAACTTTATTTGCACTCCCCTTTCCTGAACAGTTCATTTCAGAGCTGGCATTACATTTGTTAAGCTAACAGATGAAAGAACAAGACTGGTTTGCACCATAGCTCTGCCACTGAAAGCTGAGAAACAATCAGGCTCTCGGTGAAGATCAATATCAGAAAAAGCAAATGTACTTCCCATGTGGTTTATGCCACTCTGCTCACTTGACAAGCAAACACTGTAGGAAACTCCATGGAACTTTATTTAGAAGAATTGTCACTAATGTGTGCTCAAGACTGTGGTCCAAGAGCTAGAAAATTAGTCTATGAAACTTCTTTCCAGTCAACCTTCTTAACAACAAATATTTTCCCTTTGCATACGATATTCTAGGAAACATCACAGTTTCAGTCACTTTATATAGTGAATGCCCTGTGAACGCCAGGACATTCCCTCTATCGCGCTTACTCTTAGGGAGCTGAATCTTGGTTGTCAGTTTGAACTGGCTGAAATCTCCAAATGTATCATTAGCCAAACCAATTGCTATAAAATAATCATCCTAGAGTAATGTTTTTTAATGTTTTACAGTAATGGCTTATAATGACTGATACACTTGAAACTAAAGCAGTGGGACAACACCCAGATCTTGAATTTAAGTGCTACTTAATCCAGGAAATATTTGGCTCCAGAGTCATATGTAAGTGAGATCGTATTAAGGCTGAAAAAGAGTATATCACGTTCTAGCTGTCTATTTTGGTGAAAGATCCTGCAGCACACTTTTCAAATGAAGGGGAAAATTATCATACACCTTGCTATAACTATTTTTAAGTATTTTCTGACTGCTGCCTTAAATTACACTGGGAGTTTCCCACTGTAAATGACAAAGAACTGAATCTGTCTGTCCTAGAAAATAATTGCATATTATTTTTGCATGGTGACTGTGCTGATGGACAAAAACTTTCTGAAGTCAGCCTGGCTAGTGCTGTTAAGAAAATTGCATTGTCCTGAATGATGTGTCAGAGTTTTCCAGGTTTTTGGTGGTGTAGAACTTGCACAGGCCAGTTGTGAAAGGATTACATGTGGGACCATTCGTCTGGCTTTGATTTTTTATTGCTATTTGATTTGTGCTTCCTAACGTTGTGTTTTTCTTAGAGTCTTTATAAGTCTGACGAAAGAGGAGGAGAATGCAAGAAAATTGAATCACAGAGATCTCTGCAACAGTGAAGGCTTTTTAAGTAATGAAAACAATAAACAAAATCAACTAAGAAATATCTTTGTTTCTTACTACCATCACTGGATTATTTGAGGAAGATTTTTCCACCGCGTTTTAAGGACGGTGTAATAGGATTTTGTCAATTGACACTGTAATTGTATCTCACTTATAAGCAAAATGTTAGGCAGTTACATTAATAGAGACATAAATAGTATTTGATGAGAATTTTATCATTTGAATGTTTTCTGCAATACATCAGGATAGTGTTTGAGAATTTTGCATGGAAATGGACAAAGAGAAACCACATTTTGACAATTTTGCAATATCTGTTGTCTCCAGGGCAATATTTTGGGCATTAATACTCCTTTGTAATAATTTCTTCTCTTATTCTTCATGAACAGATGAAACTGGCTGCTCCAAAAAAGAGATGAGAGATAATACTTTGATGAGATGTGGTTTGATCCTCTAAATGCTTACATTTTCTCAGCTATAAAATATACTACTGAGCTAACTATGCAGCATAAAATACCTCAGGGACCAAAAATACCCTATGAGTTCTTTTAAGTCACTTTATTTCCTTTGGAAGGAAAAAGAAGGAAAGGTGATTGTTGGACCCTCCTTTTTCAAAGAGCTTCGAGTTCCTCATGCAAACTGCTGAGGACAAAATTGTTTTCAATGCTCTTGTTTCTTTGCCTTCAGTCTTTGTAAGCAGTGTCCTGGCACAACAAAAAATGCTTCTCCTTTCTTAGGAACCTGTGTAAAATTTCCAGGGGTCTTACTAGAGACTCTCTTCTTTCTCTGGGAAGAATTTCTTGGAGATGTTGAATTGATAAATGTGAAGAGAAATAAGGAACAAGCAAACAAAAGCGATAAACAAGCATTATATCAAAGTGTTGCTTCTTCCTGGGAGAACTGCAGAGTAGCGTAGAACTACTCACAGGTTTATCTTTTCTGATGTTCAATTGTTTCATTTATTCCTATCTTATGTGGAGTGGCATAAAGAAACTAATGAGAAAAAAGATAGACCTTGAATGTTTGATAAAGTCTAATTAGGCATGGAAAGATACGGACTTATTTTGACTAATTTGAACATCATCATAAATTTTGCCCTGGCTGACTTCCACAGCGTCCCTGGGACTTGTTGAACAGGAGCTACTTTTGTCCTCAGAGTCAGTGCCACACCTGAAGCAGGCAGTCTGACTTTATTGAGTCTACACGGGCAGAGGCATCCGGGTCTGGTAGAGACCATGAACCCTAGGGAGGTTCCCCTTTCTCTTATTGGAACTTGGGTCAGTGGGGTGCAGGCTGTAGCCTGGTTGTATGGGCGTGTGCTGGATGAACAGCAATAAGGACACTGGGAAGGGAGCTCAGTTGTGGTCTTTGTACCTTGGTGAACCTGCCGATAGCTGAAGCATTACAAAGAGCAGGGAGAGGCAGGGTCATGCCCTGTACTTCTTTGCTGTGGGGTTGTAACTGTATTTTCTCCTTTGAATTGAAAACACTTTGCTATCCTCTGAAGAATGGTCTGTGCCAGAAGATATGTGGGAAAGTCTGAAGTGGTAGGAAAAAAGGTATAATATTATAGTGTATTGTTTGAGGAGCAGAAAGTGTAACAACACGGATAGACATGGTATCAGACGATGGAAAGTCCTCATTTTGGGTTTTTTTACTATTCAGTCAAGTGACTCAGCAATGAAAGGAACAGTATAAATATAATATGCAATAATATTATTACTTTCTTATTTTCATCTGATATCTCCAAAATTGATATACAGCCTGAAAAGTACAAATGAATTACAGACATATATAAATGTACTGTAGCAATGTCTTAGTTATAATGAAACCCTGTATCTATGTTACACTGCAGTGGATGAACAATTTTGAGGATGCTAACCTTAAGGAAGTAAAGCTGTGCTGTTTTACAGTCAGCAGTATATGGGGGTGTGTAGATAAGATAACAACAGTCGACCAGGAGGTAAAAGGTCAAAGAATTCAGGTCCTTTCTGAATTGTAGCCCTTCTCTTATAACTGTGACAAACTCCTCAGAGTTATCTATCCCTATGAAGCTGAAATAGGAAAAAATGAGATATTCCATGCCCTGTGTTGGGATACTCAATCTGGCAGAAGAGCCTGTGCTTTTGAAGATTGATGTATTCCTAAGGCTGCTGTTTGTGGGGCAGGGGAGTGCCGGAGTACAGGCAGAAAAAGGGCACATGAATATTTGTGCTATTTTAAAAGGTGAGAAGAACAGTCACCTGACTATTTTCTTGGGAAAAGCAAAACTAGTATCTGTAGTTGGTACTGTCCCAGACTCTGACTTTTGATGTCCTCAGTTTTAAATTGATATTGATAGAGCTTCCCAGCTTGCTGATGGTTGTGAGGATGACAACTGGTGATATCATTCCACTTTCCCAGGGGGTCACAGACTCCAGGTCGTATAGTTATAGTCCCTGTAATTACCAAAACTGGATAAGAAAAATGGTAGTGTTTTTAAAGCCATGTACTTAAGACAAGAGTCTTGGTAAATGCTTTGACTTTAGTGTATAACTTGCACTGTCGCAGAAAGTTAGTCTTTATTCTACTGAATTTTACTAAAATGCAGTTTTCTGAATTTAATAAAGCTCAAGTTCTCAATTTTCCTGAATAGTGATATAGTGTCAGGTCCTTGAACAAACAGGACCACAGCCCTAATGTAATAAAAGGCGTAAGAGGGTCCTTAAATGCAAATTGAGGTGTGCACAGTTCTCTGCTATGTGAGAACTCATGGAGAGTTAAAACTGCAAACAGTGAAGAGGAAGGGAATGTGAATTTGTACTGAGTGTGCACGCTGTGGCTGAGGACCACTTGCAGTTCCTCCTCTATGTGTAAATAGCTCTTACCCTCCAAAGAAAAACATTTTACTTTGGTCGATAAGGTCTGTTTGTTGATAAAGGTCTTCTGGCCAGCAAATATATTTTTCCTGAAAAATGTCATTAAACCTTTAGTTTGAACCAGGCAGCCAGCAATGACAGACAGAAGGGACTCACGTTGTACTGTGTTGTTACGATGGCAGATATCGTAGTTTACACAGACCTTCAATCTCCAGCTGTCTCATTCAAAGGATGCTGCACATTTTCATCTGAACAGTGACATGATGAAAAGTATACTTTTCATTAAATGAGATACATATTGCAAAAAATGTATGTTCTGATGAAGTGTCATATAGAAAAAAATTGAAACCATTTGGTGATATTTTTTTACTTTAAAATAGTATTTTAGAAAATATTTATTACTTTTAGTATACATTTTAAAAGTCTTAAAACTGAAAAGCAAGTAAAAACTTTTGAATCTTGCAGAAATAAAATGTTTAAATAGATATTTTTTCTGCAGAACTATTGTAGCTGTTTTCTCCCCTTCTGTTTCTGAATGGAAAATAAAAACAAAAATTCCAAACCAGATTGTGGTCAGAAAATTAGTGTTAGATCATAATTCTTCTTGCCACTCTGCTATTGATATTAATTCAAGCTGTAAGCTACATAATACCAATTATGAAGACAGCAGCTTAATTCAAAGCTTCTAGATATGCAAGCATAAATAAAAATATACATGTATGCACATGCATGCATAAATACATATATATATATATATATATAAACACACATACTTATTTGCTCTTGCTAAACATTTTCTTTAGATCATAAATGCCGCATTTACTCACTGAAGGATCTTTGGCACAGGTTGCTCTAGATTCTTGCCTCAGCCAACTTAGTGGACAGCAGATACTTGTGCCAGTGTGATAGTATCTAATTACAGAGCCAAGGGGTGCACATTTCAGTAGAACGCTCTGAGTTGACAAGTGATATTCTGAGACAGAGAAGGGCATATCAGCCATTGATTTAGGTCACAGAAGCAATTCCCTACGGCATGAATAACATTAGTTGAATGTTATATCCTAACATAGTAAAAACCTTTAAAAATCTCATATATGATAAAGGTTTGCATTAACATTTCAGCTTTTGCCAAAGCTCTGTACCAGCTTATTGATCTCAGCAGAGAAATATTGTGCTTTTGCTAGAATACAGAAGAGTTGCTCATATAATGCATATAATATATTAGGGCAGGTTTGCTTTTTTATTATTATTATTGGTTAATTTGTACTTTATATGAACTGTTGAAATAAACTATATATGGATAGGAATGCAAATGGCTATTCTTTTCACATCACTGAAGCTGAAGCATATGTTTATGCCTTCTATACAGAGAGGCAGAGGATCCTTTTACTGCCAGGCTTGTCTGTTTACTTGCTTGCAGACAGGTCATGCAAAAAGATTTAAAAAAGAGGGTGTTACTACTATATTATGAGTAATCACCTTATGCCCCAAGGTCCAGCAGTGGTCCTTATGTCACAAACAGAAAAGCATTGGCTTGGTTCTCTCCCTCTGCTCTGAATTTGGCCAGCTCCCAGCTGTGCTGCAAAAATATCCACGTTACAAGTATTGGTCCAAAGATAAAGGGCCACTCTTAGTCAGCAAGGCAGGCATAAAAGTGTCATAGAAGATATTAAAGAAAATCTATAGCCTTGGGAAAGCAGCTTATAACAAATATGCTGAAGAAATAGTCTAGTGTTATCATTCAGTAATTAATTTTACAAATTCCCCTCACAAACAGGAGTGTGAGTGGTGTCTTTGTAGACTCCAGGGACTGGTCAGGGCCAGGGTAGCAGTCAGACTGATACAGAAACATGAACTCTTATTGAGGCCACTTCAGTTTCATCTGGATCCGGTACCCATGGATGAGATACAGTGGGGAAGGTCTGAACCCAGAGATGGGAGTTTTATGGTGTACATATTTAATTGACTTTCAGAAGCATCATGGGAACTGTTATACTATATTTCCAGAGCTACTGAGAAGTCTTTTATTATTGCCATGGCAGCTGTTATATAGAAAAGGTAAATTAACAACCACATATTTTAGGAGTATGATTCCCAATTGTTTCATATTTCTACAGCTCCAGTAACACACAATTTAAAAAAAAATACCCCAAAACATGGAAACAACTTGGAAAGTTGTATATTCTGTAATGTATTTGTTGCTGTGAACTTAGACTAGCTACCAGGATTTCTTTTTAAAAAGTTCCAAGATGTCATATTTCAGTGACCTTCTCTCTGTTTTATCATTTACTTTGTTTTGTTTCACTGTCTGTTTCTTTTATGTCACATGCTCATGTTTCTATTTCTACATTTAATTGTACCACTATGTCAGTTTCTTGATGTTTTGGGTTTATTACCTATTTTAGTTATTTCTGTCTTTTCAGCCTTTTTTCAGTCCCCTGCATCCTTCCATTTTGTTGCTCATCTTACTACTACTAGGCTTTCTCTTTTTCATCAGTAATTTCTTCCTCAGTTTCGTGCTCTCTTGATGGTGAGCTGTGTATTCAGCCTCATGCGATGACAGCCCTCACGAGGCCTCAGAAGACTTGCTCAGTTAATGGTTATGTTTAGTTGCAGCAATGTCAGATGGATGCCACTGGGATGACAGAACCATAGGTTTCCCTCAGGTTGTGCATCAAAGTGCAATTAACTCCTCATTTGCAAACCACCTGATGCACCTGGTAGAGGATCCTCGGAAAAGACTGAGTCAGGCACAAAATAAGAAAGATCTTTTGGCTTTCTCATCTTCAAACACAAACAGAACTGAATGGGTGCAACAATTAATTTTTCTCTCTGGACATCCAAGCCAAGGCATGTGTTCCTAAGTCGCTGCTAGTGGCCTCTGTGCCATGAAGTGATGGGGGTCGTTCTTCTGCTGGTACTTTCTACTGGAGGATCCCAGGCAAAATGTAAGCTCTTAGGGTTGATGCAGTAAAGCAGATTCTGCCTTTGGATGCTTGGGGAGATGGTAGCACTGTGCTGTTAAACTAAGGGCTGTAAATGATATGGAGGATTGTTACTAAAGCAACTTTATTTCCCTCTGAAACCTTAAGTCCCCTCCTTTGCAATCTATCTATGCGGACACTTTCTCTGAAGCACGCTCTTAGCCCATGTGCATGGGGTTTCTGAATCTGGCACAAACGTTGCCAACTCAGGCCAAATGATCTCCATAAGCTTCAGGTTTCAATCAGAAACTCACTTACAGGAAGTGCGAGAAAGTGGTCAATGTAAGTTGCTCCAAATCTTCTGGTTTGTTCATCTGTTAAATTCCACAGCCCACATAAAGACTTGTCATGCCCATCAAGCAGAGACTTACCTTCTTTTTAACTGCAGCTAAAATTTTATGTGCATTAGTGAGTTATATGAGATAATTTGAAAATTGTTATGCAAGATTGTAAAAGCTCAATTTCTAAAATGACTGGGTAAAATCTCAATATCTAAAATGACTTTCTATTCATTTGTTTACATTGCTTGGCATTTATTATGTTTCTGCCACAGTTACAACCTACGAAGAAAAAAGCAGAGTATTCATTATTCTGCTGATTTACTTCAAGAGTGTATTCGTCACTAAATATTAATAAATACCCATTGAATTGGGTAACAAAATAAGAATTAGCATAGAATTTTATTAAGAAAAACCCTCTAAATCTCTATTTTTACTTACTAGTAAACCCTCTAAATCTCCTATTTTTATTTACTAGTATTGTTCCAAACAGGTGACAGGAATTGTTTTCCTGGTGTGAGAGTTTCTTGCCAGAGACAAGTTCTGTGTGTTTACAGCACAGAAAACAAGGTGTTTACTAACATTTGCCTAAAGAATTGCTTAGTCAAGTCTTCACTATTTCGCGGTGCAAACAAAGGTATTTCTTCACTGCCACATTAGGAGAAAATAAAAGTGACTCTGCACACACCCCTTCCACTTGATATTTTTCCAGATTATCTTACAAATTTCCATTTTTCTGTCTCTTCTGCTGCTGATAAGCGTGCTGCAGGGATACCACGGTCCCGATGTTTCACTGCATGATGACTATCTATATCTATGCTGCCAGCCTCTGGTGTCTGGCAACAAAGAGCTTTGGAGATGAGAGCTCTGAGGGAACAAGATTTTCTATCCTGTTGAATAGTTTTGCACTTCAAAATGTATTTTCACTCCAAAGAGGAGGAAACAATGAGTATGGGAAATTATCTCTTAAGGAGTATTTTAAGAACTCTTTCTGGTTACTTCTGGAAAGGTTGAACTCTTCCTTTGAGCAGCCTGTGTGTGGTTGTTAAAATATTTGGCACTGTTTATAAAGACTACTTGTCTTTTAAATACAGGACAAGCCAATCCTCTCACTTGGAATGTGTGAACAATGCGCTGGAGAGGAGTCAGTGCTGCAGTAGCAGTATAACAGATTTTCAACCCAGAAAACAGCCTGGACAAAAGTAGCCCGGTTTTTATTATACTTGTTCCTAAAATTGAACGTCTGACACCCATTCAAAGAGAAATAAATACTGATCTATCACAACATGCTTCCTTCCCAGATTGGGAGATGGAAAATTGTCACATTTCATGTGTTTCCAAGGCTCTAGAAGTGATGTGTGAAAAGTAAATGACTTTCCTGAGAACTCTTGACTGTATGTCAAACCTTGTAAATAACTTTCTAAGTAGAATATGCTTTTTCCAATGACGTTTTTCAATGCATTTATGTAGTAAGATAAATCATGACTCCATTATATGGCAAAATCTACAATGGCATCTGTTCTGTTTTACAACTGTATCTTTACAGTTATTGCATAGTTCAAAAATTATCTCTTCACACATCACGGTCAATTTTCCATAGATTACTACAGTGTGTTACAGGTATCCTTGTTTTTTATTTTCTAGTTTGTCTTTTTTCTCCTGGAATACTGTTGAAATAATTCAATATTATTTGCTGAATATAACGGATAATTCAAAAAACTTGGAAATGCCTTACCACCTTTTAAAAAGCTAGGATTTTAGTTATTTATCTGAACATAATAACTGTGTTTAAAGCAATGATTCTCAGGCCTTTTGGAAAGGTACCTCTCTCTTAGGCAAATTAATCCCTGTGGTTTTTAAACTCCCTAATTGTTTTCATCACAGAAAGGAAAGCTTTGGCATAAACTTTTATATATGAAGAAACGTGGTAAAAAATAAAATCTGAATTTTAGTATGAAAATATTTACAGCCAAGGGAACTGCCTCCCCTAGTTGGAGTGGGCTTTGAATTGGACACTGTACTTTTTTATTTCTGGTTGTCTGTTAGAATAATTTGATGTGGATGCACACTAAAAATTAGGGTTATGTCTCCCGCCTCTGCAGTCATAATTTACTTCAGCGTGGAGACACCTAATGTATTCGAAGTTATTTTTGGCTCATAGATGTGATGAAGCTTAGCTTAGGCCCCCATCCTTTCTTAAAGGAGGCTGCCAACAACATCTGAGCTAACATGTTCAGACTTAGTCTGGGTACTTACTACCAGACTCTGTTAGTGCAAACGTGATTCACTGTTATAATAGAATCAAACTTCAACAAAACAATGATGATTTATTCATATTTGGAAGTGCTACAGGTTCTAAAATGTATCTGTTTCTTGACAATGTTTAACTTGATTCATCATCTCTAAAACTTCCCCAAAAAAGTACAGTTGCACCTTACTTAGATAAATGGCTTGGATTGCCTTGAGTAGGTGACTGCAAGAACTTAATTCCTCCCTTTCCTCTTCACACTGAATCCAACATCCATAGAATGTTGGATTGTGTTTTCAATATGCAATTTTTTTGTTTAAATAATATTTTAATGAAACTACTCTGTACTTGGAAGTTATTAACATCTTACTTACTGTAACGGGTACTATTTTTTTTTCCAGGTCTCAACAGTGCCAGAGTTTGGCCGCATAATAATTTATACTACCAGCCTTCGTGTGGTGAGAACCACTTTTGAAAGATGTGAACTGGTTAGAAAGATCTTTCAAAATCACAGAGTCAAATTTGAAGAGAAAAACATTGCTCTGAACAGTGATTATGGAAAAGAACTAGATGAAAGGTGCAGGAGGGTCTGTGAAGTTCCCTCACTCCCTGTTGTGTTTATCGATGGCCATTATCTTGGGGTAAGTCATACACAGACCTATGTTTTATTCTGCAGTCTGGAAGAACAAATGAAAATGTTGATGAATGAGAGGATGGGTTTTTAGAAAATTGCTTGCAATTTTGGAATGATGGAAACAGCCGAAGACAGAGATCCCTTTGTTGTATGAGCTGCACAGATCCACACTGATAGGTTTAATCTGAAGATGCAAAAGGCAACTGGGGAGAGGCTATCAGGAGAGGAATAAGAGGCAGTAATACAATCTAAGCTATTCAGTGTTTCTTAAAACACAGCTTATCTTTGAAGCTGAAAGCACGAAAATCCAGATAATTTTTTTTCTTATGGGAAACTGTATGTAAGATTTACCCAGGAAGATGAACACACATAGCGTAAACCAGTTACTTAGTAATATCTGTGTTGAATATGAAACTAACAGCTTGGGATGTCAGGCTTTAAACCTGCACTGAATTTCATCTGATGTAGTCTGCATCAGGATCTGTAATCAGCTGAAAATTGTTTTAGGCACAGAATTGGTTAGCAGTTTTAGAAATGTCTAGCAGTGAAAGAGAAAAAACCCAACTCTGCCCTGTTGCAAGACGCAGATTCCAAATGGAAAACTGTAATCCAAGTTTATACTCTGGTACTCTGAGTGTAAAAGCCTGTTGACATTTGAAATCACCTTTTCAATAAGTCCATCCTGTATTTTCAAAATGTGTTTCTCAGAAACTGTGAAACCCAGAGTAAAATAAAAAGATTCTGGAAAGTGGCACAAAGAAAACAGCTTGAGAGAAGGTATTTGTCTTGAGTGGTAAAGAACTAGCAATTAGCACCAGCAGCGAGGCTGTTATTTGTGAAGGTAAACCACATTCAAACACAGCGGGGTTATTGTGTTGGCATCACTTAACACTTTCATTTTCACAAAAGATTTAAGTAACAAATTAAATGTAATCAACAATGAGACATAGTTGATACTGGCCCTGTATAAACACTCTAATACCCTTTCTCCCAAAGCCCTTCCTAGGTCTCCGTGTGCTGCGCCGTAGGCAGGCTTCCCTGAGCACTGTAACAAACGCTTTTGGTGGCACAGGGCTCTCCAGGCCACTACAGCAACCGCAAAATCGCCTGTGTGTAGAAAAGGAGCAGACAGGGAGTCTCATAGTAAAGGATGCTTTATCAAAAGCCTGAGTCGGAGAGTTCTCCAACCAAGTAGGAGCAGAAGTGTTTCATTCAAAAGCAGCTTACAGTTCAACAGGATTCAGACCAAGATTTACTCACCTAATTATCAAATTAAAAATAGAAGTAGTGAGTTATGAGTGATTACAAGGAAATTTCAGTCCAAGTGTGATCAATTTCTCAAAAGAACTCGGTTAAAATACTGAAATATAGTAAATAAAGTATTTGCTCAGATGTAGGAGATGTCTGTTTACAGTCATTTTGATATGATGAATATAATGAATGGTCCGTTACTTCACTACCTTTTTTTTTTTTTTAAATCATGGGAAACTTGTCTTTTAATCAATGATCAACAGTGTAACAAGCAATACCATCTCATTAATGTATGTTTGTTTAAGTATTGTATGAGATACTTTGGAGATGTATAGAGGAGAAGGCAAGTGAATTAGGAAGATAGCGGTCTGTAGGAGAGGCTAATCTAGCTGTTCAGCTACCTGGTTAGAGGTAGTCAGCAGGTTTTACCTCTTGTAGGTAAAAAAATGAAGAAAATACAGCGTTCTGTCTATGGACATTTATTACAGCATGGCAATTGCATTCACATTGTTCTGCACTAGAAAACAAAAAATATTGTTCTACTAAAACCCAGAAAACAATCGGATCTGGGGAGTCCTGTTTTATCTTTGATTTTTTGATTAAATTAGTGAGATACACTGTAGTTAAATGGATCAGACTTCAGGTCTAGGAGAGTGTTAAAGTTACCCCAGTAAAAGCGATATTATTTGTGGTGAATCTGCTTTGTGGGCAGGGAGCAAGCAGCCCAGAAGATGCCTGCTCTGCTCATAGGGAGCATAACAGCGGGCCAGAACCGTGGCAGCTCTTTGCTCCACCAATGTGTGTGCCCCTCACCTGTAGAAGTTTCTGCCCTCCACTACTCCCCCCTAATTATGATCATCCTAGCAGCACGCTGCTTGCTACGGTAACCGCTTTAGTTGAGAGGGATTAGAATGGGAAAACCAAGTTCAGCGTGAGCAGATCTCAGGCAGCCTGCTGTTGGCTAACGGGAGCACCGTGCCTGGCAGGTGGAGCCAAAGGAGAGCCCCAGGGTGACCTTGTCCCTCACACTGGCAAGGCACCTATGTCTACATACTCTGCTAAATGTGGCACCCCCCCATTGTTTTACGGCAGTTTTTCTCTCTCTATTAGTATGGCTTTGTAAGAGAGGCTGGCATTCATTCCTGTAGCGAGAGAGCTAAGGAGAGGGGCACTGGGCATATCGAGAAGGCTTGGCAACAAAACAGTCCCCCCTCCAGCTGTGTCGATGCCTGGTGGCTGTAGTAACTTAAGAAGACAATGCATCAATGACTCCAAAGGCAGTAAGTTGGCTGGAACCTGTGCTGAGCTTCTATTTCATTAAAATGTGATTGAGAACTAATTACAGAATTTAGTCTCGTTGGTAACAGTGAATATTTCTATAATGCCTTTTTTGATAATTATCTTCTGATATGCAAATGCAACACAGAAATCCAGAAGCCTGGTGTGTCAGTGATCATGCACTATTTCTTTCTCTCTCTTTTTCTGTCTCTCTTTCTAAAATTTTGAATATTTATTTCCTGGCAAATCCCTTCCTGAAGGAAATTGTAGCAACACAAAGGAGGATCTATATTGAGCTATGCACATTTCAATGAGTCATAAGGAGAAAAAAAACCCAACCTCTAATTAAAATATGAACAGTCTTGCAAAGAGACAAGATTATTTTTAATGAGAGAAATGTAACAAAAGCACCAGAACACAGCATATGTGCATCTGATAGATTATACCGTATCCAAGCTGTTGAAAGGCACAGGGAAGGCTGTTAGAGCACTGCAGGCTGGGGCTGAGTCTTCACAGTGCTGTGGAATTTATCATTGCCTGCACAGGGAGAATGAAACAAATGCACGCCTTAGGCAGAAGCAATAGAAAAAAATCGTATTTAGCCCCTGTCAAGCAAAGTCCTACGTGCTGTAGTCCAGCAGGCTTTTTAATCTTCTAATTTTTTCGAGATGAAACACTGTATTTCTTGACATATGCTCTCTAAATATCAGTCTGTCAAGAAATTGCAGGTTCTTTCTGCAGCATGCTCTTTACCAGCTGACCTAATCCCTTCCTTTCACCTGAGGCTGTCTCCATCTGAAATGGAATTATGCCATCTGCTGGGACACCAAGGCAGAATAAAAAAAGACTTCAAAACAAAAAGCCACTCAGAAAGAAAAAAAAAAAAGCATTGTTCATTTACTCTTTTACACAGGCACTCAGGACTGCTACAGTTATGTTATGCGTGTGTTGTGTTATATTATGCGAAGACTTGTTCTGCTGGAAAAGAGGTACACATAAAAAATGACAAATAGAATCGTCCTTAGTAAATGTGTTAGGTCACTGGATAATAGTTTTAAAATACATCTATTTTATTTTTCACTTTAAAGATATGATTGAATTCCAGTATTCACTTGCCAAACAAACCTTAGAATCATTTTCAAATATGCGAATTTAAAATTTTTTTCCTGAATAAACAGCATTCTATTCAGATTTTCCAGCTGTAATAAATCCACAAAACCATGAGATTTACAGTAGAATTATTTTATTTCATTCATTGGTTTATGATTATTTCCCAAGAATGATGTGCCTATTTTTGTAACTGACTTTTGGAATCCTTGTGTAACGTAATTTTGTTACGCAAGAGTTAACAGTTCCTTTTTGGTGCTTTGCAGAGGCCATATATGACCAATAGCTCCCAGTTGCCTCCACTTTTTGTTAAACCCATTCTCCTGGCATTCACCTGGTGGGATGGATATGAATAGCTCTGTGGCAGTAAAACTACCATGTAATTATTGCATAGAGTCACCTAGCATTTTCCCACTTGTTTCTCCCATTTTGCAGTGTAACATTTCAGAAACTGCAAGGTTCAATTAACCTGATAACTCTTTACACATCAGTCTTTCAGTTCTTTGTACATCAAAGCCAACATTTCTGCTACTGATACTATTCTGCAGCATCAATTTTCTCAGTTTACGGGCAGATTTCCAGGCATTTAATCACACCCTGTGCGTGTCTGCTGCCAAGGGGCACCTTGTTGTGCTATGGGAGGTGTAGTATAGCAGGCTGAAGAACCTGTGAGCCCTAGGCAAGGACAGGGGTAGATACAGCCTGTCTCCTGGGTAAGCCAAAGTGAAAAAACATAGCAGGTCAGTAATGGTAAGGTATGGGACTGCATTCTGTTGCCTTAGAAAGAGACCTTGTCTGCATACTTAGCAAAAGTTTCTTTCTAAGGAAATAAGAGATGCAATTTATCTGCACAACAAATGCATCCACAACAGAGATGTTGCAGTGCTGTGCTGATTTTTCTCTGTATTTAGGAAGGATGTGGATGAGGGAGGTTGCTTCCCCAAATCAGCAGACATTCTAGTAAAGTCAAGTGCAGAGCCATAGATCTGTGTGGGTGTTCCTTGATGGTGAAAGTATTAGTGGTTTAAATCCAAGATATGTGAACAATGGACTGATTTAATGACATGACAGAGCTGGAGCAGTAGGAAACTTAATGAACCTTGAATTTGCCCTAGTTCTGCAATTAGAGGGACAATATCTGAGATACAATGTTAATTCCTGGTCATTCTCAAGAGAAAATTGAGAAAATATTTGGAAGAATGAAAATGGGTTAGAAAACCTCCTGAGTGGTCTAGCCAAGCCTGTTGTGGCATTTCCTTTTCAAAAGAAGGGCAAAGACCTGACTGCAGTTCCTGGGCTCCTCCAGCAGAGCAGAGAGCTATAGAAGTTAGGAGATACAGGAGTCACAGGCTGCTACTTTGAAATTTAACTGGTTAAGAAAACTGATAACTCCCTTCTCCCTGCTGCTTCTCTAAACGTTATGGCCACAGTCCTTCGTCATCCTTACGCAAGTCTTAGGCAGGACATTCTCTTGAGTGTTTCACATCCCTTTGTGGGTAAATGCGGACTGGCACAGCCTAGGAAAGAGAAGAAAGGCACCACTTTCTGGTCAGAAAGCAGCTATTGGACTTATTTAACAGCTGCTTTAATTACTCTATTTATTACAGACTGTGTGTGTTAAGCTTCACAGATCCAAAGGGAAGGTTAACCTCTGCGAAGTATCTTTTATTCAAATTTCTCTTGAGGCAGCTGTTAATCAGAAAAGGCTCGCTGAAACACTTAAAAGAGCTGATAGCCATTTGCATGTTGGGGTTTTAATTTTAAAGCCATAGTAATGAGACTTTCCACTTTGAAAGTAACACAGCTGACTGACTGAATGTCATCTGAAGTATAAATCCTTAAAATATGAATCTATACTCAGACACCCATCAGACTTTTAATTATGCTGCTGCAGAAGCCAGTCAGCGTTAGCACACAGCACCGCTGTAACATGGAACAGAAGCCATGAGAATGCTTTTACCAGCTGTTGCTGCAGAGATCTTTCCCTAAATGAGGGCAAATCAGGACTTGTCTCACTTAGCGAATTTACAGTGCGACAATTCCATCAATAAAGCTGCAAGTCCTCAATGTCTGTGAACTGAATGGGCAGCACAAACTTTATTTTAAGCCTCTGCAGTGCATTCAGGGCCTGAGATAATACTTCACAGCAAACCCTTGCTTTATTTTGCCAGTCACTACTGTTGCCCATTCTGTGATAAAGCAGAGAAAAATTAGAGGGTAAGCGTGAAAGGTGCCTACAAACCTCTAAAAGCTGCTCTGCTGGAGACAGAGAGCTCTAATGTGTACATGGAGTTTGTTACACTCTGAACCCACAATCTATAACAGACTTCAACAGAAGAGACAGCACAAGTAAGGCTTGTTGATCTGAGTCTCCTGTCATATTCTGTGACTAATTAACCACAAATAATTACCTGGCAGATACTTCTTTCTTTAGAAAAAGGTTTTTGAAAGTGTAGCACTGTAAGAGCAGTGTTCACTGGAAAAGTGGCACTCACATCCACTAAAATATTAATATTTTGCTTTTTATATCTGAAATAAAAATCACCAAACAGAGTCAAAAGGCTATTTTTTGTATATAGCCAGAGCAAAAAGTCTCTCTACAGGGAAACTAGCCTTTGTAGGGCACCAAAAAAATCCTTTGCAACACTTTAGTGGCCTTTAGGACTATGCATTTGTAGCCTCTGCAGTCCTCAGCAAGGCACTGCGGATGGTTGGACACGAACATGTACATTATTGACCCCTACATAGTCCCTGTGGTCTCCAGCAACCTTTCCTTTACTCCCTAGTAACAGAGATAGAGGTGCTGGTGGGGAGCTGGGGCTGAGAGCCCCTTCAGCTCACTGTGGGCAGCTCAAAGAAATGGCACGTCCACCGTGTGTGCCATCACTCCACTACCTCTCAGCCGTGTGCCAGCATCCCACCAGACCTCCCAGCACACATTAGAAGGAAACCCAAAGGTGAAACTTAACAATCTGGGTATGCAGGGACTACAGCCCCGGGGACTGCAATGGCATGAACCCGTCCCTCAGCCTCGATGGGGCCAGTCACCCTCAGGACTGGGTAAGAGCTGTGCAGTTCCCTCCGTCTGTGCCTCAGTTTCCTCACCTTTTGTTGATTTCTTGTGATACACTGATTAAAAGTGTCTGTAAGCGCTTGAGAATATTTAGTATTCAGTGAATTTGTTTACGTAAGTGAAGTGTAAGCATTCAAATGTGGCCCTCTCATTAGAAGAAAAAGGAAAAAAAAGGTTTACCTCATCTTTGACACTTTCATTTTGTCTGCAATAATGTGTTAGCATTTACTTTCAGAAGGAAAAATAAAAAATCCACTTCAGTAATTCCTCAGTTTGGATCACAGAACCCCTCAGAGACCTAATGTAGTCAGACTAAATTATTATTATACATTTTTGTGTCTGACTTTAGTGTTCTGACAATATTTTCACCACCCTTTTTCTCCTTGTGTTATACGTTAAGAGTATTATGTCTTAATTCAATGCTCAACTGCCAGAATATTTGAAATACAATTTACTCCTCTCATTTTGCTGTATTCTCTGATGTGCTGTATATTTATATAATTGTAACTTTTGACATGGTAACTAGACATATATTTTTATTCTGTTGGGAAACATACCCTATAAAATAAAGTGAGCACAATTAGAATTTCCAAGTGTGTCACCTTTTACAAAAAATGCAATGCACAACACCTGGTAACACACCTTGAACCTTTCTATCAGAACTGTGATTAGATTCTCCTCTCCTAGCTTTCCTGAGGCTGACCTAATTACAAAACACTCGGTGTGTCAGATTTGTCCTCAGCCTGTTTAAATTTTCAAGACCACATCTTCTGATTATCTCTGTTTTTTTCATGCTAAACAGGCTGACCTTTCCCTTTTTCTTCTCACTAATAGGGTGCTGAGAAGATTTTGCTAATGAATGAATCTGGGGAACTGCAAGATCTGTTAAACAAAATTGAGGTAATTTTATTTCTGCAAATAAACGTTAAGAACATACATTTACTATTTGCAAATGAGATTTTATTTTTATTTTAACCAGTTCCTTTTCTGCTGTTCTAAACTGATGATCCCAATTTCTATTTCAGTTTTGTCATTTGAATGAATGTTATCATAGTATCACGGCCCATTATGTTTAAGAAAACACGAGCAGCAGTAACATCAAACCAAAATGTCCATTTTTATTTTCTTTCAGTTTTGCCACAGCAAGTAATTTTCCCTTTCCCATAACTTTGACATCATCTTTGTTATTTAACCTTCACTATACCCTGGAGAAGCCGGGACTGTTATGTGGATGCAGCACCACTTCTCTGTGCACTGTGGTGAATGCACTGGGAACCTGCACATCTGCCTTCTGGTTAGACCTAAAATGGACATCTACATAATCTGGGCAAAGGCCAGTAGTTTCCAGTTTGCATAGACCTCAAATTACGGGTTATCGTGTCTTCCTACAGTTACTAGTTTGCCTTGTCCGTTCAGGTTCTCTTAGTTATGTAGATAGCTGTGTCTGTAGAAAAGGAATATATTGCTGTTAATTATCTTGTTATTTTTTAGTCATCCCTAACCAAATTAAGATAACACATAAACTTCAGAAGTGTGTAACATCAACATTAAAAACAGAAAAAGAGAATGTGGTATTTGTAAAATACACTGATGAAAGAGCAAACAAAATCTACATCTTGTTGATTTAGCCCTCAGGTTTTTCTTTCTCTGCATTTAGCCAAACTACAGCCTATACTTTCCTAACGTGCTTTCAGGAACTGTTTGTACACCGTAGGGTCATAGAATCGTGGAATGTCTCGTTATGGAAATGACTTTTAAGGTCATCTAGTCCAAGTCCCTGCAGGGGGCAGGGACACCTTCAACTAAAGCAGGTTGCTCAGAGCCCCATCCAACTTGACCTTGAATGTTTCCAGGGATGCGGCATGTACCACTACTCTGGGCAGCCTGCTCCAGTATTTCACCATCCTCACAGTAAACAACTTCTTCCTTATATCTAGTTAAATTTACCCTCTTTTAGTTTA